>CM068967.1:78338726-78351975 GCA_035128595.1 Eptatretus atami
TGTTCTGGGCCCAGTCCTATTCCTGATCTTCATAAATGATCTCTCTGACTCTCTGGAAAATCCTCTATCTCTGCCGATGACTCTACCCTCTGCCTTGACATTCCTCATCTTTCGTATAGGCAGGCTGCAAACAAACAGAGTATGTACCCTCTTCCCTCTCTTTAGACCTTGACAAAATCACAAGATGGTCAAACACTTGGAATATGTCTTTCAATCCTGACAAATCTCACACTATCACTATCTCTCCCCAAAAGGACCATCTGGCAAACCCTCCTATCTACTTTCTTAACAATCCTCTTGAAGAAGTTCAGTCACAAAATCCTGGGTCTCACTATCAGCCATGATCTTACTTGGGCAAACCACATTTAAAAGATGGCCTCCAAGCCAGCCGCCGACTGGACATCCTCTGTCGTACAGTCCTTTTTTGGCACACCTAAACTCCTATTCACCTTCAAGACCTTCATCTGCAGCTTTATGGAATACTGCTCTCCCCTCTGGCATGGAGCCCCTACATCACACCTTGCTCTGATTGACATCACGGAAACCAGGTCTTCAAGATCAATGGAATCTCCTGCCATGAGGCTGAGTCTATGGGCCTATCACTTTCACATCGCAGAGAGGTCGCTGGTCTCTCTGTCTTTCATCGCCTTCTCTCTAGTCTTGCACCCTCTGCTCTTTCCGTGCTCTGTCCCCCACCCCATTCCCACCCCCCAGGTTTCTGCAGGGCACCATTCATCAACCTTCTTCTGATCCACCATCAACCTTCTTCGAATAAAACTCTCAAAATCCAGAATCATTGCATGACCTTAACTCATTCGTTCCTCTTTCCCCCCCCCCCCCACTTGTGAACCAACTTCCTCAATATCTTCATCGCATTCTTCCCTCCAGAGCTTCAACACCAGTTTATACCATCTCAGATCACTCCCAATCCAAAGCAATAATCTTTTCTACACCTGTTAGCATCTCCATCCCCAGGCTCACCTCCTTCCAAATTTCTGAAAAGTTCCCTCTGAAGATTTTCCTTGTTTCCATCTTGTCCACCCTATGCATTCCCCCTACCCCTCATTCCTCTCCACACCCCATATTTGTCCAGGTCTCCCTCTATTTTGTTCTCCAACCCTGCTGTTGGTGTGTCCCCCACCCAACTCCCCCTCCTCTCCCTGCTATTCCTTTTGGTTTGTTGTTTCCTGATCAATTCTAAGTTGTCGCCTCTCACAAGCATTTACCTTATATACAAAAAAAAAAAAAACAGCGAGGACTATCTTAATGAAAACTTTATTTATAAAATCCAGGGATACATCTTTATACGCCTGACATATATATATATATATATATTATATTATATATATATATATATATATATATATATATATATATATATATATATATATCTGGGCGCATTATGTGATACCGGTCGTCCGTCCGTCGTCCGTCCATTCCTGTCCGCACTCTAACTCCCAAAGTTTTCAACTTTCACGTTTCATATTTGGTACATAGGTACAGACTGTGGAGACGGTGTGTCGCGACATACATTCGTCATCTAAAGTGGTTGCCATGGCAACCAGGATGCTGTTTTCCATGTCGTAGCACAATTCTGTATATATCTTCTTGTTCGGGCGTATATTGTGCTCACTTGCACTCTTGTTCCAATTGTTCTGATGCCCTGCAGAGTTGCTCAATTTCTTGCCATGTCTTTTATTTTATTCAGTGATCTCTGTCTCATGAAGGAGCTTGTGCATAAATGACATGTCGGACAAGGACATCAGTAGACATCAGTATTCCTTTAACATAAATTACCACGACATTATAAGACAATGGACAAATACATTTATGATACATGGGATTTGAGCAAGGTTTCAGATGGGAGCATTAACAAGATCAAGATTCTTTGACTGCCCGCCTTTCGTCTTTGGGAACGAACACAACAGTTCCCTATGTGCCTTACCCTTCACATTCTGACGCCTGCCACATACGATCCATCATTGACAAACAGAGTATGTGGGAAAATCACTGGAGCCATTAATTGGATGGAAATGAAGTTTCTATAAAGTGAGAAACACTTCGCTGGCACTCTGGAATGCGTTTCTTCTTCAGTAACGTGAATTGGGTTTTTATAACCAGTCATATTTTGTTCATTATACTTAAAAACACGAATGACCGCACTGTTGTCATAATCTGCGACACAAGATAGACATGTTTAGCCTCCTCTGTCCACTCAACTCCCTCATCCTTGCTCATGCCCCACATGTCTACGGGGTGAAAGTTGGGTCTGAGGATGAAAAAAAAAATCATTACCCATGGCTCACATTACATTCTCTAACCTGTCTCATTAACCTTGTGCCATGTCTGTCCCGTGTTCCCATGTGAATCAATACGATTAGATAGATAACATTCATAGTGATTCCAAACAGGGGATTTACCTTTATATCTGTTATCTCAATTTTGGTGTGTGTGTGTGTGTCCCTCTCCCCTATTCTCTCTCTCTCTCTCTCTCTCTCTCTCTCTCTCTCTCTCTCTCTCTCTCTGTGTCTGTGGTCATAAACCTTTTGTTCATGAAAAACCTCGACGTGGCCATTCAAGGTACGGGACTTCGCCATTAAGTGCGAGTGAATTGGCTTTAAAAATTCGGTAACGGCTCCATTGGGAAACGCACATTTAAAATACTCTTAAAATAGCTGATTCGTCACACGTTCACGGATTGTTTAACTCCAATATGGAATATAACCTTACTAATAATTTTTGTTTAATTATTACTTGATTTAACCTTCCTAATAATTTTTATTCGACATATGATTGGATTTTTGGGGGTCTCTCATCGTGAGAAACACTCGACCCAAACAAAGCCAATGGAAATCTGATGCAACAAACCCAGACAATGTATAATCAGCAGAGGTCTTCAGGCCTGATGGGTTAGGCCCACCAGAAAACAGATATGGCGGCCATATCATTTCATCTTTCATCATTTCCAGAACGGCTGGACAGATCGAGGGGAAACTTCACACAAATGTTCCCCAAGCCTCGAAATACCAGGTTATTCACGAATAATTGATAGGTCACATGGTCTGGCAGCTGAATTGGATTGAGCAAAAATCCTTTAAAAATTATTTCTCTTGAACAGCTTAATCAATCGATGTGAAACTTCACAATTATGATCTAGTATTGATGTGAAATGTATGTTTCAAATTTCAATCTGATCAGACGCATGGTCTGGCAGCCAGAATTATTTAAATTTTTGGATCTGGGTTCTTTTTTGTTTTTAGAATAGGGCTCACTTGGCTGTTCCTGGGTGGGTTTGTGGGTCGAGGAGTAGCAGCTGAAATGTGAATCCTATCCAGGTTCCTCCTGATGACTTCATCTTCACTTTTTGCTTGTTCGGGTTCCTTCTGTTTACTCCAATGTAGGACTGTACCTATTTGGTCTTCCATTTGATTTGAATTTAATTTATTTTAATCCCATTCTGAATTCAATTACACAATAATAAATGTCATGGGTTAGGGTCAGGTGTCCGATCAAAGCGGGACGTCTTGGTACCCGGTCATCACTGCCAGCAGTTATAAAGTGGCAGTTCTGATTATGTGTCATATTAATTATGTAACACACCAGTACACAAACACCACACAAAATACACCACAGAAAACGACCAAACACCACGTAAACAAGTCCTGGCAAGGATCCGCAATCTCGGATTGCTGTTTTTCTTGTTTATGATTTGCTTTCTTTACCATTTCTTTCTTTTCATCATTCCAACATCGCTCAAAATGTTCCACGTTTCTTTCTTTCCTGCAGTGTCCTCTTCTGGCCTTGTGATGTTTCACACCAATCCAGCCTCAGATCCACACTCACAATTACTCTCGCAAGGGCACGGTAACATCGACGTCTTCCTCGGTGAGCAGATCGTGTCATCTGCCCAATGACCTCCAGATTGTGGTCCAGATATCCTGGCCGGCTGTTTCAGCCTGATTTGGACATTGTTATGAAGCCACTGGACTGGCGGGACTTGTCAATGGCTGCTCTTTTGGAACTCAATCAGAGAACAGAACTTGCACAGTGAGACGTTGACGAAGACGAGGTGCAAATGCGAAGAGCAACATCTGATACTTGCTATACATCTGGAACAACTGTACGGTCCGAATAGAATACTTGTAACTTACTAGATACGTCAAAAAAAGAGACTTGGTGTTGAAAAGTTTTCTATTTTGAGGCCCTGTAATTTTTGGAATTCGCTTGTGGAGCTGGGGAGCATTTGATTAACTGAATGCATACGGAGCGTCTCGTCACTGGAACCAGCCGAGTAATAAAGGAAGGTAAACATGAAATGTGAAGATTCTAAATGAAAACTCAGATGCAATTCACTTTAGTTATGAAGAACAATTGAGATTTTTTTGTTGTTGTTGCCATTTTTCTAATTGTGAAGATTAGCCAGTGTATTATTTTGTGTGGAAGAAAATTTATGCACAGTATTATTTTAAAATTCTTTGTAATTTGAATGGAACACATCACACTGCACAGGTAATGAAGGTAAGTTTATTATTTGTTTCTTTTTGGGTTTTTTTCAAATGCTGCAAGGCTCTTGTCACATCAATGCCGGAAATGATTTTTCGTCCATCATAATTGCTTGGTTATGTTTGTTTGATGATTTTATGCTACTTTCCCAGTAATTTTGGTTTGTTTAATCAATCGGAACACGATGAACGCACGAGCACGTCAGTCAAGCTTGCCGGGTCCCCGGAGTTGTTGGAATACGACGAACACGACAAAGATAGAAATTTCCTTTTCTCGCAGCAGATTCAGGTGGTTTGTTGATCTTTTACCAAAACGTTCGCCTTTGTTGAGAAATCGATTTTTCCATTCACAAGTCCTGGAAGTGCTTTTTCACCACGGTATCAAAATGTAATTTATATTAATTCTTTACGCATCGTCCACAGCTGGTTGTTGATTGATAAATCTGCACTATAGATGCCTCTGTACAAATGCTTTTTGAATGCATTCTGTATGAATGTGAGCCTTAACATCGTATAACTGTCAATAAAACAAAAATAAAAACACTGATATAATGCGAAAAGTGTCCTTTGGATCTGACCGGGCAAATGAAGGCATGGTTGCTAAAATCTGTGTAACTCCTCTACGAAGTGTCCTTTTGGAAACATTTTTTCCCCGTTGATGTCTGGTGGACTGGCTGATCGATCAAGCGAAGTTTGATGACAGACTCGGGTCTGTGATGTAATGTGCATGCATGACCGGGAGAAATTAAATAAATTTGAGTCTTAAAATGTTAAAAAAAAATTTTAGTATATAGGGTTCAAGACCAGACTTGGTCGCGTAATGGTTAGAGTGTCCTCTCCGAGTCCGGGAGGTCGGTGGTTCTAAACCCCGGCTGAGTTGTACAAAAGACTAAAAATGGTTTGTGTTGCTTCCTTGCTTGATGTTCAGCATTTGAAAGGATACGAGCATGGACATTCCCCATTGGTTGACATCAATGGGGAGGAGGAAATCCTCCTGAATGAATGCCCTGCTGCGTGTGGTGAGAAAGGCTGCATCATTGCTGATGTCACTGGTACCCAGAGTGCCCTGGGAAGTGATGACACTTCCCCCAATCGCAGTGGCTGTTTGTCTCATCTAAATGTCTGTGTGTGACATATTTATGTGGCAGCTCCACTACAAGACTTCGATCCTGTTAAATAATTCTGAAAAAAATAAAGATGGCATCTGATTCTGATTGAATGACAATGGATGGCATTTTGACAAGGGTCATACAGACAATTAAGACCAAACGTAGATAAAGCTTTGGGCCGAGTGGACAAGTTTAGTAAGAATACAACATGTGAGTGGGGTGTCAACTGGAGATGGTGACAGGTTGTCATCTTGAAGGGCTACAGGTCAAAGTACAAAAGGATAACTATAAAGAGGCAACACCACAAATGAGAAAAAAGTTTGGTTCGTCTTGGAAGGTGTCAAGGAATGAGTCAGGTCAGGTCAGGTATGGGAGCATGTGCCAGAACAGCGCGTCGCTGCGTCCACTTTCCACCGGTACTCCAGGGGCCTCCGTCTGGCTACGTAGGGTTAGCTGAGTGTGTGCCTGAACATGCGTTCGTGGCCGTCTAAGACGAGCCATTTGTTGACACTTTCCATTTATCCCATCTTACAGAGGTAAAACGTTTGACTTCTTCGTTCGCTACATTGTCCTGGTGAATAATACACTGGGGGAGCGTCCTCACTGGCCATATTTATCAAAAATTACCGATAAATCGCCGATCAGCTGCCGGTGATTTCCTCCCTGCAGGAAGCTGCCATCTTGGACAACTTAGCTGGTCACATGACAGTCTCATACCTGCCAACCCTTTTTGAAGGAAAAGCGGTAGGCTGGCGTGCGACGCAGTGACACGCGTCCCTAGGGGGGTCCGGGGGCATGCCCCCCGGAAATTTTTCAAAAAAATGAAGCAAAAATGTTGCAATCTCCTGCATTTGAGACCACAGTTAGCCGAAATATATCAACATATTTTAGAGTGAAAAAGAGAAAACTAACATGGTTGATCTACTCACCAATCTTTATTTTTCTAAGACATCATGATCATCAGTCACGTTTCCATAAATTACTCTACTGTCCAAGCTCTACATGTATGTGCCATACATGTACACAAGAGTTTACATAAACTCACTGATACATCTTTATGAATGAAATGACTGGCCACTCTGATTTCATAACATATTTACAGTTTTCAGGTTTGAACAGTTAAGATGCACATTTAGCTATTCAGAGCCTGGTAGGTGGCAGATTGGCCTTCTTAAGAAGGTCGGCATCTGGCTTCCACGAGAAGCAGCTGACTCCACCGCTTGAAGATGTTAATCTTCCCTGCCAGCAAACCACACAGAGTGTTTCTGACGCCATGGCTGTCACGCTTGAATTGGCGTGACCTTCCTTGCCGCGTCCCAACGTGCTCCTCTGATCAGTTGTCATTTCTTGACCATGCTGAAAAGGGACTCACAGTAGGCGTTACTGTGAGGGATCAGCAGGACGTGTTTGGCCAGTCTACAGAGCGATGGGTAAATGGGCTGGCTGGTGCCAGTGGCAGGGTCCGTCATCTTCTCCATGGCTGCCCAAAACACATCCACCCTCTCATCTGGGTCATATGCTGGCAGGGTGACATCTGACTGATATGTGCAGAACTCTCTGCACAGCGCATCTCTGTTCTCTTCTGGGGCAACAGATGCAGGGAGCTGTTCAACCAGTGTAAGTAGGCTCTGCATGGAAGCTGTCTTGGAGGAGGCTGGGTCCACGATGACCGCATTCCTGATCAAAGGGTCCTGGAATGGGAATTTGTCCGTCATGTAGGTCAGGGAACCAACGTACAACATTCGAACCTTTGCTCTGAATTTCGTCACTCCACTGGTCCCTTCTAGGCGTTCTTCACAATGAGCTGCATTGCCTGGAAACCGACAAATAGCTCCCTGTTCGACCTCTGGTTGTCCTGTTCAGTGACAGCTTGTATCCTAACAGCTTGTATCCCCATGACTGATGGAGAAGTCTGATCGACACATCACAGAAGGCATGTCCGTCTCCCTTACGCGAAGCCTGATACACTTGAACTCTGCTGTCCAACTTGGCTTAAACTTGTTGACCCAGCGTGGGGTGTTTTTTCTTTTCTGCTGTTTGCATTGTGTCATGCACTGAAGCGATGAGTACTCTCTTTTAACTGCAGTCTTTGATCATGAATGGAAAATGGCACGCTGTCTTGAAATGAATGCCGCTGTTTCCTGTCGTCCCATTGGTCATGCTTAGTTTGGAAGCAATAACCAATCGCTGATGAGATAAGAAATCAAGGTCAGGCACGAGTTTTGTAGAATGTAGAACAGCCGCGTGTAATACGATCTTGATCTTGGCAGTGAAAAACGAACGCAAAACTGAAAAAACACAACTATTTATTTTTTTCCAATAACAATTTCAAATGCGGTATGTCTGACTAATAAAATCGGTATGCGTTGGGAGCTATAGAAAATCGGTAGGCTACCGCGCAAATCAGTAGGGTTGGTAGGTACGCAGTCTGACGTAATTTGCATAAGATGTCAGCCGATCTATTGGCTGTCGAGGCGTCACGTGGCCCACACGTGATCCGAGTGGAGAAAATTCAAATGAGAGAATGCGGGGAATGCATCGATTTTCAAGATGAAAATACACAATAACTGCAGGTATTTGGGTGGAGAACTTTTGGATACGTATGTATTTGGATATATACTATCATGTTATCAAGGTTTTGTCTACCCCCCCCCCCCCCCCCCCCCCCCCGATGAGTGGAACGAAACAGGTTACGGCTGATGGCCTAAATTGTGTGCAGTTCTGGTCACCACAACTCAGGAAGGTCTGAGAAATGCTTGGGGACACATTTAAGTAACAAAATGGCCACCAGTCGGCTATCTTAGGATCTGATCTCAAAACAAAATGAAATGCTTATGTAATCCATCATTCTATATCTGTGTGGCATGTTTTAGATGGGTATATGCATGTCCAAGAAATAGTTGAGGAAGTGTTCGACACTGTTTTTTGTTTTTTACAATTAAAATGGCCACCAGTCGGCCATCTTTGATGACATCACGAAACAAAATGATGCGCATATGTATACCATCATGTGTTGTCTTTGTGCCAAGTATGAATAAAATCGGTCCATACATCTCCGAGATATGGTTGCGGACGCACGTACACGAAAATCGAAACCAAATCCACAAGCCCCCATTTCGGACGACGTCCAACGGGGGCTAGTAACATCCAAAATAAAAGCAGATCACACAAAAAGGTGAAACCATTCAAACCCAGGCCAGACAGTTTAGAATGAGTGTGCATACCTCTCAGCCATCCTGCTGTGGTGTGGGGATTCATTGCTTTGTCGCCACTGAAAACATTTTTCAATTCTCTCTTGAACTCATTGTCCTGTTGCTTTACTTGTCCTGTTGCTTTACTCATTCTCACCCTCTAATATATTGTTGCGAATTCTGGCCCGCCCGGCGTGCGATCGGCCACGTAACTCAAATGGCGGCCGCTTCGCCCACCGAAACGGACAATTCAGTCGTGACCCTCCTGGGACTACCGCCAGAAACCAGTCACGGGTGGGGGTTTAACCCCACCACCACCCAGTCCGCAGTCCACCCGCGCGAGATAGGGTAAATCGCCGAAAGTCGATATACCTATGGTACTCGCACGGGTAATCTGCCGAGAGATGGGACCACGCCACAGGCCGACTCCGGACACGAACCGCTTAAACGGTTCGTTCCGTATTACAGGGATAACCGAGCGGAGTTATCGTCGGCCTTGACGGTTCCGATTAATTTCCGGGTGTTTTAAAACCCACTATTAATCCCTTACGTGATGCAAGATGGAGATTCAACAAAAGAAAGGACGCAGCGAAACGGGGAACAATTGGACAAGCACACTTATTCCGCATCACACGGCAGCACGGAAGGCACGTATAATACAGTAATACACCAAAAGCAATACACAGGGATACAATAAAACCAAAGAAACACACGTATGCAGTGGTAAAGAAACAAAAGCAATGCACGAACGCAGATCTACTAACCGGAATAGGACTTACACACGGCAACACTTACACAGTTTTACTTCACAGACTGGCGCCACCCACAGACATTTACACAAAAAACCCCAAAAGAAAAGAAGTCGCGACTTCCCTGGGCGCGTCGTCCAGCCTTGGCGACCGCAGCCTCGAGTCCCTCCGGCGTGGTGCACCGAGCTCGTCCGCCGTAGCTCGCGTCGTCCGCCCGACAGCTCGGACGGGGTTTTGGGGGAAACGGACGGGTTGTTCGGCGCTATTTTCCGCGCTCGCTCCCGGGGTCCCAGGGCTCGCGCGAGGATCAAAGGAGCAAGGCAAACGACGATAAGACGAACCCATCGAACAAGAACCCGACTGGAACAATAACCCGACAAGAAGCCGCCCGAACCCTCTCTCGTCCGTTCCTTTTGTAGCGCGGGGCCCCGCCCTTTGCCCCGCCCCGTTTCTGGCTCCACCTCCCTTCTGGAGCTTCCCAAAAAGGGCGTGCCCTCTCGTTCCCCCCTCCCCGCGCCGTGCGGGGGGGCGAGGAAGTCAGTTTGGCTCGGGGCCAGGAATTATTCCCCAAAATCAGGCCCCCACCTTTTTCACCTTTGACCTCTGGCCAAATCGCACCTCCCCCATGCCAAAGCGCGGGAAAAGCAGAAGGAAAATCCCACAGGCGTTGTTGGTTTTCTCCCCCGCGCCGTACGGACGAGGGAAGAAAAGATTCGGCGCGGGAGATGCCCCTTCGCACCCCGGCCGCCGCTGCCACTCCGCCCCTCCCATCCATCCCGCGGAGATCGTAACCGCACGGTGCTCGTTGAATGGCGAGTGGCGAAGATGTGGTAGCGTAGTTGTGGAAGGTGGCGTCGTGTAATGGCGTGATTGTTGGCGTCGTGTAGTGAATGGCGTGATCGTTGAGATGTTGGTTGTGGCGATGTTCGTTGTTGTTCTTGCACCAAATTAACAATAGCCAAAGAAAAACGACTAACTGAAGAATCGCAGCCCGAATGGATCACATATATTCCCTCTAAACAACGGGTTTGGCTAACTACACATGAATTACCGATATATCTCACCTGAGGACCCTTTATGGTGTAATGCGAATTTCCACAACCGTAACAATATTTTGCCTTCCTAACTCTGGGGATGTCCCCACGGAGAATCGAGCCATGGTCACCTTGTCCACTGCTCGCGCCACGGTCACCTTCGCCTGCTTTATTATTTCCGTTGCACTCAGTGAAGTTACACTTTGGGAAAAACAGTAGAAAAACAGAACAGTAGAAAACGTGGTTTCATGCTTTGGCAATTTCACATTTTCTTGTGTCACCATGGAAAAGGAGGGTGCACAGCTTTGTTTAAAACTTATAAGATAAAGTAAATGTTTAGTTTATAAGAATCACGAATTTCTTTTAAAATTGTCAAATTTTCACACTTATCTTGTCCACGAGATCCGATCCTTAAATCCGAAATCATATTTCGATTATATATTTTAATTAGTCCGTGTGAGCATATCGTGTTTCCAAGGCAAAGCATTTTTAGAGGTGAAGTTGGGTTGACCAAGGATAAGCCTTTCATGAAGGTAAGCCGTTATTTCTCTTCAAAAGGGTTGTTTAAATTTACCCAAATACCCAGTGAGGGTTAGGGTTAGGGTGAGAGTTAGAGTTAGGGTTAGGGTGAGAGTTAGAGTTAGAGTTAGGGTTAGGGTGAGAGTTAGAGTTAGAGTTAGGGTTAGATTTACCCAATTCATGCACTCCCTTGCAGTTCCCTTAGCTGTTAGGGTTAGGGTTTGGGTAGAGTTAGGGTTAGGGTTCGAGTTAGGGTTAGGGTTCGATTTACCCAATTCATGCACTCCTTTGGAGTTCCCTTGGCATGCATGCGAAGGTTGGGGCCGCTGGGCTTCATGTTTTTTCAAGTTATGGAGGAGACACACTGACTGACTGACTGACTGACGCTGTTCACTTGTATTTTCAGTAAATGGTAGAAACACGACACCTCTCATCCATGGATAGTTATTATATTCCTATGTTGCTGTGAGTCCAATTTTCATTCAAGACCAAAACAATTGTGGTTAAGAATGTTGAAATAGCCACTGTTTTGTTTGGATGCTGGAAATTATGCTAAAAGACAATTCGAATTGCAGATTGTGCAGAAGTTCAGATACACTGCATCCACTGCCCTTCCGTCATCCACCCAACCAGAAACTGCTTTGTGGAACTCCAATAAATTTGTTGAACATGATCTCTCTTTGGTAAATCCGTGCTGGCTGCCTTTATTTAGTTTGTGTCTATTCTAATGTTTCCCTATCCGTTCCTTCGTCTCCAGCACCTTCCCTGCAACTAAGGAACCTTTCTTAAACCGAGGTGTTTGTTGTTACATTTGCTTTTGCTGCTTTCCAATCTTCCAGTACCTGTCCTGACTCACATGAACCGTTAAAGAAGAGCTGTAATGAGCTGCAACACTGATTACTTACCTGTGAAACACCAGGATGGCAGAAACCAGCATTGTGCCCAAATGCAGCAATGGTGGCCAAACACATGTGGATGTTTGCAGATTGAAGAACTGCACAAACCAATCATTTTCCAAATATGGCAGAGCAGGTGGAGAAGACATTAAAAGCACGAAGCTTGTACATTAAGCAATGTTTTTGTCATGGGGTTTCCAGGTGGAGGCCAAAAGGAGAAACTGTCAATTGTGTTTTTACACTCTTTTGAAATGTCAAGTTTTGTAATTTCAGGCCAATGTATGAAACAGTTTTCCTGAAAGTCAAATTGCATCTTCCTCATGAGGAGAAACCGCATTGTGAAAAAGCCAACAAGATCAAAATGGAAGATCAAATGTTGCATCTGAGTCATCAGAAGGAAGCCGAATAAGTAAAGAGCAAATATGAAGTCATCAGGTGTAACCCAGATAGCATTCGGGTTTCAGCCGCTACTGTACCCTAAAACCCATCCAGGCACAGACAACTGAGCCTTACAGAAAAAACATTCTGCAAGAATTCACTTCTCCGAGACAGAAAGAGAAATAAAGAGAAATAAAGAATAAAAGAGATAAAAGAAAAGAAAAAGCAAGAATTAGAATGGATAAAGAGAAATGTGAAAAAGTAGAAAGAAGTTTGAATGGAATAAAGAACAAAGATGTCGGGAAGAACCCGGACGGATAGATTTCAGCAGTTACTCCCCAGGCTCAAACGCAGCAACAGGTACAAGCTACCGGAGGTCCGTCAGTGGGGAAGCACAGTCCACACAGCATCAGGATATAGAACAAACAGAACGAAATGGAAGACCAAATACTGTATTGAAGAGATCAGCAGGAACCCGAAGAAGTAAAGAGCAAATCTGGACTCATCAGGAGGAACCTGCATAGTATTCGTGTTTCAGGCGCTACTCCACTACCTTCAAACCCGTTTGATTATGTTTGTACCATATCCTGATGTTGCGTGGATTGTGCTTGGTGGAGAGTTATTAAAGGATTAAATTTTCCTGCAGAAGATGCCAAAAGTACAGAAACCACAGGAAATGTGGAAAAGGGGATATGGTTGGTTTGTTTGTCCTTGTGGTTAGAGAACTTGTTATATGAGATTGATCTTTGCGTCAGTTTCCCATTTCGGTCACTTGTTTCAAAATGCCCTTGCCATCCATGCAAAGGGACATTCCATCCATCCATCCACGGGGACCATACTCTGTGCAGAGCGTTGGTGCTGCCTAAGCAGT
>CM068967.1:78356643-78361643 GCA_035128595.1 Eptatretus atami
GAGAGCGTGAAGGGAGAGAAAGCAAGGAGGGGTGAGAAAAAGAGAGCTAGGAAGTGGAGGAGAGCGATGAAGGGAGAGAAAGCAAGGAGGGTGAGAAAAGAGAGCTAGGAAGTGGGGGAGAGCGATGAAGGGAGAGAAAGCAAGGAGGGTGAGAAAAGAGAGCTAGGAAGTGGGAGAGCGATGAAGGGAGAGAAAGCAAGGAGCGGTGAGAAAAAGAGAGCTAGGAAGTGGGGGAGAGCGATGAAGGGAGAGAAGCAAGGAGGGTGAGAAAAAGAGAGCTAGGAAAGTGGAGGAGAGCCCCACTTCCTAGCTCTCTTTTTCTCACCCCTCCTTGCTTTCTCTCCCTTCATCGCTCTCCCCCACTTCCAAGCCCTCTTTTTCTCACCCCTCCGCCCTCCTCACCCCCTCTCCTCATACCATCCCCATCCCCCATCTTAATATTCTCCAGTAAAGGTAAGAAATGTTTTCCTTCTGCCTCCCGTGTGTGCTGCCGCCAAAGTCGGTTAATTTGGGCGACGGTCGGTAAACCTTTCGGCCGTTCACAGGACCCGGCGCAGATGGCTCGTGTTCACGGAGGCCGCCAGATGCGGCAATATGTATATTGTTCCGTGTAAGTCGTAAGAGATTCATACCTAGACTGTGTAAGTGTAACATGGTGCATGTGTTTCGAGTTAGGTTCGATTGCCATGTAACAGGGATCTATCGGAGTAACTCATCTTGTAAATGTGCACTGAAGAGGCAGTGATTGTGAACTTAAAGGTAGACAGAGTAAGGTTGTAAAAAGGTCTTACCTGTAAGGTGAGACCAGGTGAGGAAATGAATGTTTCACAGCACATGGAAGCACTTCGGCGTTTGTTGGCACCATCGCAAGATGTTTGGCCAATGTGCATGAGCAATGGCAGCAAAATAGGCTGAGGTGACCGGAAGAAGACCAGAAGACTGGGTTTTTGTTATTTTTATAATTGGGGCCACCCCGTGGGTGGGACAGCCTGGAGGATGGACCTCCCCCAAGGAGTGGGCAGCCAATCACGGAGCCCACGGCAGGCAAAGGTGGTCCCGGAGTATGGAGGGTGGGCCAGAGGACCAGGTGTGAAGAAGAAAGTGTGGACAAAGGATGGGGAGTCACGGGGACTGGTGCTGGACATACACGGACAGAGTGGGAGCTGGACCTTGAGGCAAAAAGCATCTTTCTCCTTACTTCTGCTTGGCCGCCATAATTTATTGCTCTCTTGCTCCTCCACCGCATCATTCCTGCCATACTGCCAAACCCGAGCAGCACTTTGCCTGTGCACCAGCGACCTGCGTCGACCAATTAGGCTAGTGGCCAAATGAGGTTTTGGGTGGCATACCCCTACCCACGGTAGAACAAGTCACAACCTATTTTTTCTTGAAGAGGGATGTTTGGGGAGTTAGAAAATCATGGTTGTGAACCTGAGATCATTGCACAACATTTTGAAAATCACGTTTACATATGTACCACTGCAGACTGCAAAAATGGATTTACTCGCCACAGATTTTGGCTCATATTGGCTCATATATTTGTTAATACTGGTGCTACAAACACAAATTTGGTACCAAAATGTGCGGAATGATGACATATATATCTGTGAAAACCATTTGTGATGTAACAAAGGCTTTTGTGTGACCTTCAGGCAAAAATAGTGGAATTTTACTCAACAAATCAGCATCGGGTTTACCAATAAATATCAACTAAACAATTAATTTTTTCATAAATATTTGAGTTGTATTACTACATATTACATCAAAATAACCCTCTATCATTCTCCTTTTTAGAAATATAACTCATAAAGATAAATCAGTTGAATTAATAGAGTTATTACCGAAACCATATGTCACCCCCCCTAAAAGTAACCGACATTGATTAATTATAATACATGTATAGTATTAACCAACAAGAATGATTTTAAATCCAGTTGCAGAAAATCAATTTTGAGCTTGATTGCCTTTTTCTAAAACTACTGATATATATACTTATCTTTAATTATTTCATTTCAGATGCTTGTGCTGACAATTGATCTGCAATTATGGATCTGGAACCACCTGTTGTGAAGCGTCGTAAAATTGACACTGACCACTGCATCATATGCTTTAAACCCCTCAACCCTAAAAGCAAGAAGTTGTAAAGACCCAACATTTAATGGTTTGAGTGCAATCTTCAAAGCAAGTCAAATCAGAAAAGATGACGTTTACGAAAGTATCTGGCCTTTGCAACAAGACATATTGAGTCTTGATTTGAAAGTATCATTCCACAAATCGTGTCGGGCCAAGTATACCAGCAAGTCAAATATCTCCACATCCAACCCCAGTGAGAGTGACCAGCAACCATGCACGTCTGCGGCAACAGAACACAAGAATCAGCAGAAATGAAACAGCTGGGTTTGACATCAGGACTAACTGCTTCATTTGTGGAAATCCAACACTTCGCAGAACAAGCTTACACCGGTATCTACAGGAACTGGACAGTCCACCAGAGAAAAAGTTCTGGCAGCAGCTGACAAAAGAAAGACAATAAAATACACATGCGCATGCTTGCCTTTCCAGATTTGTTCGCCATGATGCCAAGTACCACAGGTTATGCTATTCACACTATATTTCAGAAAGGAACATCACTGCTGCAATTCTAAATCAGGAGAGGAAACAATGGGCACATTACATGATGAAGCTTTTGATGAACTGAAATGTTATCTGGAACAAACTGTGTTCTCCAAAACTAAGACAGTGACAACCTCGTTCATCTGAAAGATGAATACGTTGGATATTTGGTTTCACTGGGTACCACGAATGCAGAACAGTTATAAAACTTGGAAGTTGAAGGAGCGATTAACTAAATATTATGGTGACCAAATAGTCTGTGTAAATTTGATGGCCACACTGACATCATATGCTCTTCTTCTGTGACCTATGTGATGCCCTGAGAAAAGCCACGATTCTGCAGAGCATGACTGATGAACCAGAATATGAAGACATCCCGTCTGATGTACCATCAGCCACAGATAGTGAAATGCATACTTTGCATGCTGCAGCTGGTATCCTGAGGAAGCACATGGCTGATATCGAGCATGTTGGAAATATGTATGCACCTGTCGAGGAAACAGATATTCAGCACTGTGCAGAATTTGTTCCTAATACACTCTACGACTTTATTCAGTGGTGCACCAGTGAGAAATCACACACGAATGTAACAGCTGTAGTGATGAAGGTGTTATGAAGAACAACCTGAGGACGATCGCCATTTGTCACAATATAATATCACAGAGCCGTCGAGTGTACTCCACAATAACGCTTGGTTTAGCCTTGCAGGTGCATCATGAATTGGGAAGCAAGCATCTCATTGACATGCTTCATGAATTAGGACACTGTGTGTCCTATGATGAGTGAGACGTTTCCTCACGTCTGTGGCTGTATCAAACTGCCTCGGAGGATATTACATCCCAAAGTTCTTCAAAACCTACGCTGCACCGACGATGACTGTAGGCAGAGCGAACATGTCATTGTATCTCTGCAGGACTGACCTGCACTGAATCTGCTCGTGTAGTGCAGACATTGTCCAAATGTTGATGATTCTGTTGTCTTTGACGACAGCACTGAGAAGAGCGTGACTGAACTTTTAAATGTATTACATGTATTACTTCATGTAATAATGTACATAAGTTACAGTGCATGTTATGAATTCATTATCGTCATATGTGAAATAGCTTATATCAACATGATGTCTATAAAAGTCACTTTCACAATTGTGTCAGAATCTTAAGTCAATTCTTCATGTTGCATATCTGCTTCGGGATTTCTATCGTCAGCATTAGTGGGCGACATATGATTTCAGTTATAACTATATCATTTCAGTGACAATTATATCATTAGATATATTTTTCAAAGGGTAAATAACTTGGATTATGTTGATGTAACAAGTATGACTGCAAGTCCAATATTTTTGAAGTAATTAATGTTTTTGTTGATATTTATTGGTAAACCCGAAGCTGATTTGTTGAGTAAAATTCCACTATTTTTGCCTGTAGGTCACAACAAAGCCTTTGTTACATCACAAATGGTTTTTACAGATATATATGTCATCATTCCGCACATTTTGGTACCAAATTTGTGTTTGTAGCACCAGTATTAACAAATATATGAGCCAATATGAGCCAAAATCTGTGGCGATTAAATCCATTTTTGCAGTCTGCAGTGGTACATATGTAAACGTGATTTTCAAAATGTTGTGCAATGATCTCAGGTTCACAACCATGATTTTCTAACTCCCCAAACATCCTCTTCAAGAAAAATAGGTTGTGACTTGTTCTACCGTGGGTAGGGGTTTCTCACAATTTTAGGCCCCTTTTTTAATTTGGCCACTAGCCTATAGTCGTATAAGGCTTGAGATAGACCTAAAGTAACACTGCAGCCATCGTGGTAAAAAAAGCAACAAAGGCTGATCAGGCAAAGTATCAACTTAGAGACAACTTAGAGCTCTTTTTAATTCAATATTTTTAGTAATGATGATTACATTAGCGTGGTGAGGACTGAAGGTCCAACCACAAACCAATTCCCTCTCCCACCTCTCGCATCTTCAGACTCAATCTCGTGAGAGTTCTCGTCCTCATCCCTCCCACTTCACCCATTTTCAGTTTTCCCGCCCGGTTTCCTCACATCTTAGTCCGGTCTGCCTGGCTCTCAATTGATTCACTGGCAGGGATCCACGATGCTCTGGTGAGGGTATAAGAGCACGTTTAATGGTGCAGCACCCTTATAATATAGGAAGTGCCTAAATATGTGATAACTCAGCAAACGCACCAACTTTGGGTCAACGTTGGACGCAAGTCAGCCCGACTTGAGGCCGGTGGTCGGGGCCCACCGTCAGCTGGTGACATCAGTGTAATTTTCTAATGAACAAAGTAGATTTTCCTGTCGTATTAGAACTTGTAGATTTCATCATGAATTATTATTGTTTTATTGTGTCATTATATTAATTGTTATTGTAAGTT
>CM068967.1:78366643-78370468 GCA_035128595.1 Eptatretus atami
TATGTGTGTATAATGTTGTGTATATGTGTGTGTGTGTGTGTATAATGTGTGGTATTGTGTGTTATGTTTTATATGTGTTGTATGTATGTGTGTGTGTGTGTGTTGTGGTGTTGTGTGTGTGGTGTGTGTGTGTGTGTATATGTGTGGTGTGTGTGGGTGTGTGTGTGTATGTGTGTGTGTAAATAATATTGTGTGTATATGTGTAATATGTGTGTGTGTGTGTATATGTGTGTGTATGTGTGGTGTGTATATGTTGTGTGTATGTGTGTTGTATGTGTGTGGTGTAGTGTGTGTGGTGTATGTAGTGTGTGTGTGTAATGTTGTGTGTATGTGTGTGTATATGTGTGTGTGTGTTGTTATGTGTGTGTATATGTGTGTGGTATAATGTGTGTGTATGTGTGTGTGTGTGTTGTGTGTGTGTATATGTTGTGTGTGTAATATGTGTGGTGTATATGTGGTGGTTATGTGTGTGTGTGTATTGTTGTAATGTTGGTGTGGTTGTGTATGTGTGTGGTGTATTGTGTGTGTATATGTGTGTGATGTTGTGTGTGTGTGTGTGTGTGTGTGTGTGTGTGTGTGTGTGTTGTGTGTGTGTGTGTGTGTGTAATTGCGTGTGTATACTACATATGCATCCCCATGGACGCTCAGCCTTCCTTTACCCTGCTGTTTCATCCCAGCAAACTTCTGTCCCAGACCTCGGATGTCGCGCTTTGCGCCGCTTCGCTGCTCTTGGTCATCCGACGACATGGCGGGACGTCTCGGTGCTCCCTCCGTGCCGAAATCTGGAAATAAGCACAGCACCGGCTGACGAATACAGGCGACAGGCGCTGGCGTTGAGGTTACATGACGTCACGGATAACCCGCCTGTGACGGTGGATCTCGTCGCAGCGGAACCGGATGCGTGGCAGCGTCAACTCGCTCGAGCGCAGGTTCCCACCTTTCGCCACGCCATCGACCGTCGTCCGCTTCCCCACGTGCGCCCCTGGGACAAAAAACAAACATTGTTTTTACTGTTTCGCGAGCCGTGTGCAACGACTGGAAAATGTTCTGTGTTCATATTTTGAGATGTTATTTTTTTCATTTTGCGGATTTTAACTTCTCATTTAATTCTGCCAATCTTTTTTTGAATTCGATTAACTTTGTATGGTGGATGTTTAAAAATCAGAACAATGTTTTATAAACGGCTGATCTGCAATGTACTGTTGTGTATTCCTCAACGTACCAAACCACATCTGCCCATTTCAATAGTTCGATATGTTTGGAACCCAGTTTGACCCCGAGATCCCACGTCTAATGGACGATCGACGCCTGCTAAAACATTCCCAGAAATCATATATTGTACAGGGTTGATCTGCTGAAATAAGCCTCCAACGTTTATCAGAGAAACATTAAATTGGATCAATGATATTGTTACAGTTTCGGAACCGTATACATACAACATCACAGTTGTCCCAAATCATTCTGGTAGTTCCTGCTAGGCTGCATCCGATGCGAGTTGGGTAAGTTTGGTACTCTACCGTAGTTTGGTAGTGATCGTCGGGCAAGGCGTACCGAGGGCGGTGGTTCCCCGGTAAGATGACCCGCGTGGTTAATTTAGGTAAATTGGTCTAGACAAAAAGAACCGCTACGCTACGCGGTGGGAGGTATTAGCGTCCACGGTTCGGTTAAGCGACCCGCCGCGTCACGGAATTATTCCGGAAGCGATGCCTTACAATTCTGGGAGTTCTGGTGGGAGACGAAGGTAACTTTCCCACCTAGCGATCGTTCTCCGGCCACCGGACCGGCCCGCAACAATATTGTTACGAAATTTTCGGCCCGCTGGCGTGGCGATCGGCCGCGTGGAACTCGAATTGCGAACCGGTAGGCCCACCGGACGGACAATTCTGTTCGTGACCCTCTCGAACAACGCCGGGGCTAGTACGGGTGGGGGTTTAACCTCACCAACAACCCAGTCCGGCAATCTACCCGCAGAATAGGTGAATTCGCCGAATCTCGATATACCTAAGGGTTACCTCGCGCGGATAGTTTACCGAGGGACTGCACAGCGCCAGTGGTTCCGGCCTCGGACACGAACTGCTTTAAGCGGTTCGTTTCGTTTCTAAGCGATAACCGACGGTGTTATCCCGGCTCCGACGGTTCCAATTAATTTACTGGGTGTCTAAACCCTTCTAATCAAATCCCTTCCGTGATGCAAAGATGGAGCTTTCAATAAGGGGAAAAAAAGGAAGCAACGAAACGGGGTAACAGTTCACATCAATGCAATTTCTTCACACATACCGCACGATGGCAGTAATGCAATGACACAAAAGCAACAAGCAAAAGCGCACTATCTACCGACTATAATTATTTACAACACTTAAACAATTATAAATGTCGGACGGCCGCCCAAGCATTCATTCAAAAGCAAAGAAAAAGACCTCCCCATAGGCAGGAGGTAGACGGGGTCCGTGAACCAAATGGCGCGAACCTGGAATGACCACCAGGTCCACGAGACCGACAGGTCTTACCCGCGTCCGCGTGACGCGATGGCGGGGCAAGCCGCAATGTCCGCGCCGCTGCGGCCCGACTCCGTGCCCTGGCGTGTGTCGGTGAGCCCTCTCCGGCGTGCTCCGCGCCAGCACGGTTGGGTCGGCACCACGGTTTAGGGTGGGGAAATAAACGGGGCCACCGGCACTATCTCAGCGGCGGATGGGGGGGGAATTGTTGATGCTCAGGGTCGAGCGAGGGGAATGGCTGGCTGGCTTGGTCGCTTGTGAGAGCGAAGGTGGGTCGATTCCAATGACGAGACGAGCCCAGCGACGAGACGAGCCCCAGCATACCAGCGACGAACGACACCACAACTACCCACTCTGAAACCTCGACACGACCTCCGTCCTTCACTCGACCGCCAGCGCGAGTCGCCTCGTGCTCCGCGTCTTTTTATAGTACCGGCAGGAGGAGCCCCTGTAATGAAGATTTTTAGGATCAAAACGCGATTGGAAGGCGGGGCCACGCCACCCCTCTTTGCAGCCATTGGTGTGGCAAAAAGGGCGTGAGCCTCTTTTGATCCGAATTCTCTCCCGTAAAGGAATCCACATTATCGGCTTGGAGGCGGGGCCATACGCCGACGCTCGCCAATGGACGGAAAAAAAGGGGCGTGAAAGCCTTCCTGATCCGAATTTCTCTGCCCATAAAAGCATCCCATTGCACTCGTAGCGGCTTGCCGCGTTCGGCAAAGCAATACCGAACGGACTTGACAGTAACGACGTCGGTGTTGACTGGTGTGGGGTGCGATGGTTGTGGAAGGAGAAAGGCGAAGGGTGGTGGGGGGTTTGCGTGGTGGTTTGGTGGTTGGCGGGGCGTTCGTTTGGGAATGGCGGTGAAGCGATGTTTGCGGATGGAGTTGTGGAGGTTAAAGAGGCAAAGGTGGTGGTGGTTTAGGTTGTTGGCGGCTTTTAATGGTCCAAAATAACGATATGAGAAACGAAAAATAGCTACTCAAAGGCGCGCAGTCCCGGATGAATCAACACGTATTCCTCTAAACAAAGGTGTGGGCTAACTACACATGAACTTATAGATATAATCTCACCTGAGGACCCTTATGGTGTATTGGCGAAATTTCCACAGCGTAAAATATGTTGTCTACCTTTCAATTTGTCCGGTGCGGGTTCCTCTCGGAATAGATGGAACAAAACGAAGCAAATTGTCCTTGAATATGCCAGTAAGTGAAATTCGTACCCTGTAGTGGACTCTGGGGAAATCATATGGACCGAGTATTTTTTTGGTTTTTAAAACTGTTGGCACCATTTGAATTATTCATCTTATAGCGTGTCCTCAATCAGAAAG
>CM068967.1:78370668-78382759 GCA_035128595.1 Eptatretus atami
AGATAGTGAAATGCATACTTTGCATGCTGCAGCTGGTATCCCGAGGAAGCACATGGCTGATATCGAGCATGTTGGAAATATCCTGTCGAGGAAACAGATATTCAGCACTGTGCAGAATTTGTTCCTAATACACTCTACGACTTTAATTTCAGTGGTGCACCAGTGAGAAATCACACATGAATGTAACCAGCTGTAGTGATGAAGGTGTATGAAGAACAACCTGAGGACAATCGCATTTGTCACAATATAATATCAACACGAAGCCGTCGAGTGTACTCCACAACAACGCTTGGTTTAGCCTTGCAGGTGCATCATGAATTGGGAAGCAAGCATCTTATTGACATGCTTCATGAATTAGGACAGTGTGTGTCCGATGATGAGGTGAGACGTTTCCTCACGTCTGTGGCTGTTGATCAAACTGCCTCGGAGGATATTTACATCCCCGAAAGTTCTTCAAAACCTACGCTGCACCGACGAGGACTGCAGGCAGAGCAGAACATGTCATTGTATCTCTGCAGGACTGACCTGCACTGAATTCTGCTCGTGTAGTGCAGACGATTGTCCAAATGTTGATGATTCTGTTGTCTTTGACGACAGCACTGATGAAGAGCGTGACTGAACTTTTAATTGTATTACATGATTACTTCGTGTAATAGATGTACATAAGTTACAGTGCATGTTATGAATTCATTATCGTCATATGTGAAATAGCTTATATCAACATGATGTCTATAAAAGTCACTTTCACAATTGTGTCAGAATCCTAAGTCAATTATTCATGTTGCATATCTGCTTCGGGATTTCTATCTGTCAGCATTAGTGGGGCGACATATGATTTCAGTTATAACTATATCATTTCAGTGACAATTATATCATTAGATATAATTTTCAAAGGGTAAATAAACTTGGATTATGTTGATGTAACAAGTATGACTGCAAGTCCAATATTTTTGAAGTAATTAATGTTTTTGTTGATATTTATTGGTAAACCCGAAGCTGATTTGTTGAGTAAAATTCTACTATTTTTGCCTGTAGGTCACACAAAAGCCTTTGTTACATCACAAATGGTTTTTACAGATATATATGTCATCATTCCGCACATTTTGGTACCAAATTTGTGTTTGTAGCACCAGTATTAACAAATATATGAGCCAATATGAGCCAAAATCTGTGGCGATTAAATCCATTTTTGCAGTCTGCAGTGGTACATATGTAAACGTGATTTTCAAAATGTTGTGCAATGATCTCAGGTTCACAACCAAGATTTTCTAACTCCCCAAACATCCCTCTTCAAGAAAAAATATGTTGTGACTTGTTCTACCGTGGGTAGTGGTTTCTCACAATTTTAGGCCCCTTTTTTAAGTTGGCCACTAGCCTAATTAAACTTGAACTCAAGACCCTAAGATGTTAAGCCAGCCACCTTAACCATGAAGCCAACACCAGGCTTGATCGAGGCCTGAAGGTTAATTATGTAACTTTAATTTTTTTTAATTTTTCAATATTTTTGTTTTTTATCCAAACATAGTCCTCGACCTTCCTCTGGATGAAAGAGGAGGTCATGCAAAGCTTGGTTGCACTGGTTCCTGCAGGGTGCGAATACGTAAACGAACAAACAAACAAACTTTCTGATGTCCTTGTAATTCCCGTAAAATTACACTGACAGCTCATAAACTCAATGTGCGCATGCGGTTGCACGAGTCTGTCCAAGTTCCTATTCCAAGAGCCCGAGATCTCAACTGATCACTTCAATAAAATGAGGAACTTCTCAAATTCTGCATTCCAGACATGGCAATCTTGAGTGCGCAAGGTTACATGTGCAGGAATGATATTGGTGATTAAATACCCATCACCACATCCGTCAAAGAGGTTGCCCTCATAGTACGAGTACAGTAGAGGAACGGTGGAAATCATTCACATTTTCCCTCTAAAGCTCTCTACTGCCTTGCTCTGCTACATTTGGGAACCTTCAACTGGAGCTCTACTTTGATTTCGGGGCAAATTTGTATGAAATTAAAAAACATTTTTATCCACTTGGTGGTTAATGCCTAGTGTTGGCTTAGCGGTTAAGGTAGCTGGATTGGGACCGAAGAGTCCTGATTTTGAGCCCCTGTCGGCCATTGAATTAACACTAGGTGGGGTTGAAGCAGCCGGTTACCTTTCTGAAGTCGGTGAAACGAGTACCGGAGCACTGCTGTAATAACCATTTGGGGTAACTTGCGTTGAAGTGGTGACCTGTCCAGGACTGTGCTCCTTGCCAATGAAACTGCCTCGGCAGCCCGATGTACCTTTACCTGTGTGAGAGGAATGGTATGATATATTATTACTCGGTGGTCAAAAACGTTGGAACTGAACTTTGGTGGGCAAGTACACGAGTTGGTGGTGGCTTCATTTTCTAACATTCTGTGTGATGTTTATTATTCATCTGTAAGTTTAAATTTGCAATAATAGTCAGTAATTCTGTGGTGCACAGTTCAATGATCCTTGACTGCTCAAACTCAAAGTATATCCATCCCATCGAGCATTTCCTTTTGGCTTTAAAAAGGAGAAGTAAGCACAATATCTGTTTCGATTCCTCAACTTCTCGGGAGTTATGAGGTACACACCTGCAGGGAAACAGCGCATTGCCATTGGTGCTTCTCCGCACAGCGCATCGCACTTTACTATTGGTACCTCGAACGCGCAACGCCGTGAGTGAGTATCTCTGACTTTGCTTTTCAATCTGTCAAGTTCCTTTTAAAATCTCGTGTAGACAATGCAACGAAATCAAGACAAGTGTTTTATTACCAACAATGCAGATTTTCTTTTAAAGCAAACTACAATAACTTAGATTATACTTTGGGGGCACATTCTGATGAAGTTCTTGGTCGTTTGAGAAATTTTATTTCCAGATGCTCTGTCCTCCTTACCTCCGCCACCGAAGGTGAAGGAGGTGATGTTTTCACCCCTTTCTGTCTGTTTGTTAATTTCCAGAATCCTTCAGATTTCGGCAATTATGTTGGTCGGTTGTGTGTGTCATTCTGTGTGTCTGTCTGTTGGGTCGCCGAAATAGGAGTGACCTCTTATTGTCAGTAATTCTTTCTGTTTGTTTGGATGTTTGTTTGTTTTGTTCATTTGTCATCAGCATAATTGGTAGTAAAAGTGGGCGGATTTTGACCAAACTCGGGTGGTAGGTACACTTATGACCTCGTGCTTTGGAAATTGTGATGGTTGCTAGGGACCTTTGGTCCCTAGCAACAATCGAAAAACCTTCAACATCGGTACCCGTTCACGCGAAATCAATTCCGAAAGCCATTATCCACACGTAGGGTTATGAAATTTGGCACGAATGATCTACAAGTGATGCTCTGTCAAATATATTCCGTTTTTTGTGATATATGGAATACTTTACCCACAGCGCCCCTACAATTAGGGTATGCGCGAAAATTGGCGAAAATTGAAGGCCCCCTAGCGACCAGTTGAGTGCATCGATACGAATGAAACTTTGCAGGTTCATGAACTCAATGAGTACTACAACTTTGCCTCAGGACATATTGACCGATTTCGCTTAGGTCAGGGGTCAAAGGTCAATTAGTGCAAAAATCGATAAATGCGAGAGCGGGAGGTGCCTTCGTGCCAAATGCTACTCCTCTAGGGTTATGGTCGGATGGTCATGAAAATTCACACTAATCGTCTGGAATGCATTGTGCACAAACGATCGAGCCGATTTTCGATTTATATCTTTGTTCACCCACAGCACCCCTCGAACTTTGGGGATTTCCGATTTCAAACCGCATTTTCGGTACTTTTCATTCCAATGGATACCGAGTAGTTATCAGTAGATGGAACTGGATGAGATTTGATATGCATAATCTTAAGGTGATTCCCTATCCGCTATATGAACATCCATTTTGCTCTATATCTTATAGTTTCCATGCTTGGCGACCCATCGCCGTCTACCGGCTTGTTGGATTCGCTATATATGCTAGATATCCCTTATTGGATTCGCCATATATGCTAGATACCTTATTGGATTCGCTATATATGCTAGATATCCTTATTGGATTCGCTATATATGTTAGATATCCCTTGTTGGATTCGCTATACATGTTAGATATCCCTTATTGGATTGCTATATATGTTAGATATCCCTTGTTGGATTCGCTATATTATGCTAGATATCCTTGTTGGATTCGCTATATATGTTAGATATCCCTTATGGATTCGCTATATATGTTAGATATCCCTTGTTTATTCGCTATATTGTTAGATACCCTTATTGATCGCTATATATGTTAGATATCCTTGTTGGATTCGCTATATATGCTAGATATCCTTATTGGATTCGCTATATATGCTGGATATCCTTATTGGATTCGCTATTATGTTAGATATCCTTGTTGGATTCGCTATATATGCTAGATATCCTTATTGGATTCGCTATATATGTTAGATATCATGGTTAGATTCGCTATATATGCTAGATATCCATTATTGGATTCGCTATATATTGTTAGATATCCCTTGTTGGATTCGCCATATATGTTAGATATCCTTATTGGATTCGCTATATATGTTACATATCCCTTGTTGGATTCGCTATATATGTTAGATATCCTTATTGGATCACGAGAAATGCTAGATATCCTTATTGGATTCGCTATATATGCTAGATATCCCTTATTGGATTCGCTATATATGCTAGATATCCCTTATTGAATCGCTATATATGTCAGATATCCTTGTTGGATTCGCTATATATTTTAGATATCCCTTGTTGGATTCGCTATATATGTCAGATATCCCTTGTTGGATTCGCTATATATTTAGATATCCCTGTTGGATTCGCTATATATGTTTAGATATCCCTTGTTGGATTCGCTATATATGTTAGATATCCCTTGTTGGATTCACTATATATGTTAGATATCCCTTGTTGGATTCGCTATATATGTTAGATATCCTTGTTGGATTCACTATATATGTTAGATATCCCTTTATGGATTCGCTATATATGTTAGATATCCTGTTTGGATTCGCTATATTATGTTAGATATCCTTGTTGGATTCGCTATATATGTTAGATATCCTTTGTTGGATTCGCTATATATGTTAGATATCCCTTGTTGGATTCGCTAATATATGTTAGATATCCCTTGTTGGATTCACTATATATGTTAGATATCCTTGTTGGATCGCTATTATGTTAATATCCTTGTTGGATTCATATATATGTTAGATATCCCTTGTTGGATTCGCTATATATTTAGATATCCTTGTTGGATCGCTATATATGTAGATACCCTATGGATTCGCTATATATGCTAGATATCCTTATGTCGGTTTTCCGTGTGTGTGTGTGTGTGTGTGTGTGTGTGTGTGTGTGTGTGTGTGTGTGTGTGTGGTGTGTGTGTGTCTGCAACGCGAGGCTCCACAACACAATCCAGCACACCGATAATTTATTTATTTACCGAAAACGATTCCCCATCCACACACCACCTCCATTATTTTATTTATTTACCAAAAACTATTCCCACCCAACCACCCTCCAATTATTTATTTATTTACCGAAAACGATTCCCACCCACACACCCTCCAATTATTTATTTATTTACCGAAAACGATTCCCCATCCACACACTACCTCCAATTATTTTTATTACCGAAAACGATTCCAATCCACACACCACCTCTAATTATTTATTTATTTAACGAAAACATTCCACACCAACACACCACCTCCAATTATTTATTTATTTACCGAAAACGATTCCCACACCCACACACTACCCTCCAATTATTTATTTATTTACCGAAAACGATTCCACGATCCACACACCACCTTATTTATTTATTTACCGAAATAATTCCACCACCCACACACCACTTATTATTTATTTATTTACCGAAAACGATTCCACGATTCACACAACGCACCTTATTTATTTCTTTACCGAAAATGATTCCACCACCGACACACCACCCAATTATTTATTTACCGTAAACGATTTCCCCACCCACACACCAACCTATTTATTTATTTATTACCGTAAACGATTCCACGACCCATACACCACCTTATTTATTTATTTACCGTAAATGATTCCACACCACCAACACACACCTCCAATTATTTATTTATTTTTACCGTAAACGATTTCCCCACCCACACACCACCTTATTTATTTATTTATTTGCCGTAAACGATTTCTCACCAACACCACCATATTATTTATGTATTTACCGTAAATGATTCCACGACCCACACACACCTTCCAATTATTTATTTATTTACCGTAAACAATTCCACGATCCACACACCACCTCCAATTATTTATTTATTTACCGTAACAATCACGACCCACACACCACCTCCAATTATTATTTATTTACGAAAAGATTCCACGACCCACACTACCTCCAATTATTTATTTATTTTCCGTAAACGATTCCACGACCCACACACCACCTTTAATTATTATTTATTTACCGTAAACGATTCCACGACCCACACTCCGCTCCAATTATTTATTTATTTTCCGTAAACGATTCCACGACAACACACCTTATTTATTTATTTATTTACCGAAAACGATTCCACGACCCACACTCCACCTCAATTATTTATTTATTTTCCCGTAAACGATTCCACGATCCACACACCCACATTATTTATTTATTTACGCGTAACGATTCCACGACCCACACAACCTCCAATTATTTATTTACGAAACGATTCCACGACCCACACACCACCTTCAATTATTTATTTATTTACCGAAAACGATTCCACGACCCACACTCCACCTCCAATTATTTATTTATTTTCCGTAAACGATTCCACGATCCACACACCACCTTCAATTATTTTATTTATTTACCGTAAACCATTCCACGACCACAACTCCACCTCCAATTATTTATTTATTTACCGTAAACGATTCCACGACCCACACACCTTCAATTATTTATTTATTTACCGAAAACGATTCACGACCCACACACCGCCTCCAATTATTTATTTATTTACCGAAAACGATTCCACGACCCACACACACCTCCAATTATTTATTTACCGAAAACGATTCCACGACCCACCACCACCTCAATTATTTATTTACCGAAAACGATTCCACGACCCACACACCACCTTCAATTATTTATTTATTTACCGAAAACGATTCACGATCCACACACCACCTTCATTATTTTATTTATTACCGTAACAATTCCACGCCCAACACTCCACCTCTAATTATTTATTTATTACCGTAAACGATTCCACGACCCACACACACCTCCAATTATTTATTTATTTACCGAAAACGATTCCACGACCCACACCCGCCTCCAATTATTTATTTATTTTCCGTGAAACGATTCCACGACCCACACACCACCTTATTTAATTTATTTATTTACCGAAACGATTCCACGACACACACACCCTCCAATTATTTATTTATTTGCGTAAACGATTCACGCCACACACCACCTCCAATTATTTATTTATTTACCGAAAAACGATTCCCGACCCACACCACCTCCAATTATTTATTTATTTACCGAAACGATTCCACGACCACACACCAACTTCAATTATTTATTTATTTTTTACCGAAACGATTCCACGATCCACACACCTACCTCCAATTATTTATTTATTTACCGTAAACGATTCCACGACCACACACCACCTTCAATTATTTATTATTTTCCGTAAACGATTCCACGACCCACACGCACCTCCAATTATTTATTTATTTACCGAAAACGATTCCACGATCCACACACTACTACCATCCATTATTTATTTATTTACCGAAAACTTCACGACCCACACACCACCTCCAATTTTTATTTATTTACCGAAACGATTCCACGACTCACACTCGCCTCCAATTATTTATTTATTTCGTAAACGATTCCACGATCCACACACCACTCCAATTATTTATTTATTTCCGAAAACGATTCCCGACCCACACACACTCCAATTATTTATTTATTTACCGAAAACGATTCCACGACCCAGACACCACCTCAATTATTTATTTATTTCCGAAAACGATTCCACGACCCACACCACCTCAATCATTTTTTTATTTACCGAAAACGATTCCACGACCCACACACCACTTCAATTATTTATTTATTTCCGTAAACGATCCACGATCCACACACCACCCCTTCAATTATTTATTATTTGCCGTAAACGATTCCACGACCCACACACCACCTCCAATTATTTATTTATTTCCGTAAACGATTAACGACCCACACTCACCTCCAATTATTTATTTATTTACCGTAAAACGATTCCACGACCCACACACCACCTCCAATTATTTATTTATTTACCGAAAAGATTCCACGACCCACACACCACCTCCAATTATTATTTATTTACCGAAAACGATTCCCCACCCACACACCACCTTCAATTATTTATTATTTACCGAAAACGATTCCACGACCACACACCACCTTCAATTATTTATTTATTTACCAAAAACGATTCCCACCCAACACCACCTTCAATTATTTATTTTTTACCGAAAACGATCCACCACCCCAACACCCCTTCATTATTATTTTTACCGAAAACGATTCCCACCACACACCACCTTCAATATTTATTTATTTTCGAAACGATTCCCGACCCCACACCACTCCAATTATTATTTATTTACCGTAAACGATTCCACGACCAACACACCACCAATTATTTATTATTTTACCGAAAACGATTCCACGACCCACACCACCTCCAATTATTTATTTATTTACGAAAACGATTCACGACTCACACCCACCTCCAATTATTTATTATTTACCGTAAACGATTCCACGACCACAAACCACTCCAATTATTTATTTATTTTACCGAAAACGATCCCCCACACACCACCTCTCAATTATTTATTTATTTACCGAACCGATTCCCACCCACACACCACCTTCAATTATTATTTATTATCCGAAAACGACCACGACCCACACCACCTCCAATTATTTATTTATTTACCGAAACGATTCCACGACCCACACACCACCTCCAATTATTTATTTATTTTACCGAAAACGATTCCACGACCCACACACCACCTCCAATTATTTATTTATTTACCGAAACGATTCGCACGACTCACACTCCGCTCCAATTATTTTATTTATTTACCGAAAACGATTCCACGACCACACACCACCTCCAATTATTTATTTATTTATTTCCGTAAACGATTCCACGACCACACCACCATTAATTATTTATTTACCGAAACGTATCACGACCCAACCCACCTCATTATTTATTTTATTACCGAAACGATTCCACGATCCACACACCACCTTCAATTTTTTTATTATATTTACCGTAAACGATTCCACGAGCCCACACCCACCTCTATTATTTATTTATTTACCGTAAACGATTCCACGACCACACACACCACCTCCATTATTTATTTATTTACCGAAAACGATTCCACGACACCACCCCCTCCAATTATTTATTTATTTCCGTGAACGATTCCACGACCCACCACCACCCTATTAATTATTTATTTACCGTAAACGATTCCACGACCACACACCACCTCCAATTATTTATTTATTTGCGTAAACGATTCACGATCACACAACCACCTCCAATTATTTATTTATTTACCGAAAACGATTCCCGACCCACACACCACCAATTATTTATTTATTTACCGAAAACGATTCCACAATCCACACACCACCTTCAATTATTTATTTATTTATTTACCGTAAAACGATTCCACGATCCCACACACTACCCCAATTATTTATTTATTTACCGTAAACGATTCCACGACCACACACCACCTTCAATTATTTTATGTATTTTCCGTAAACGATTCCACGACCACACACCACCTCCAATTATTTATTTATTTACCGCAAACGATTCCACGACACACACTACTCAATTATTTATTTATTTACCGAAAACATTCCACGACCCACACCACCTCCAATTATTTATTTATTTACCGAAAACGATTCCACGACTCAAACTCGCCTCCAATTATTATTTATTTTCAGTAAACGATTCCACGATCCACACACCACCAATTCTTTTTTATTTCCGAAAACGATTCCACGACCCACACACAGCCTCCAATTATTTATTTATTTCCGAAAACGATTCCACGACCCAACACCACCTTCAATTATTTATTTTATTTGCGAAAACGATTCCACGACCCCACACACACCTTCAATATTTATTTATTTACCGAAAACGATTCCACGACCCACACACCACATTCAATTATTTATTTATTTTCCGTAAACGATTCCACGATCCACACACCACCTTCAATTATTTATTTATTTGCCGTAAACGATTCCACGACCCACACACCACCTCCAATTATTTATTTATTTGCCGGAAACGATTACACGACCCACACTCCACCTCCAATTATTTATTTATTTTCCGTAAACGATTCCACGACCCACACACCACTTCAATTATTTATTTATTTACCGAAAATGATTCCACGACCCACACCACCTCCAATTTTTTATTTACCGAAAACGATTCCCACCACACCACCACCTTCAATTATTTATTATTTCCGAAACGATTCCACGACCCACACACCACCTTCATTATTTATTTATTTACCGAAAAACGATTCCCCACCCACACACCACCTTCAATTATTTATTTTCCGAAACGATCCCCCCACACACACACCTTCAATTATTAATTTATTTTACGAAAACGATTCCCCACCCACACACCACCTTCAATTATTTATTTATTTCTGTAAAACGATTCCACGACCCACACACCACCTCCATTATTAATTTTATTTACCGTAAACGATTCCACGATCCACACACTACCTCCAATTATTTATTTATTTACCGAAAACGATTCCACGACCCACACACACCTCCAATTATTTATTTTATTTACCGAAAACGATTCCACGACCACACTCCCTCCAATTATTTATTATTTACCGAAAACGATTCCACACCCACACACCACCTCCAATTATTTATTTATTTACCGAAAACGATTCCCCCACACACCACCTCCAATTATTTATTTATTTACCGAAAACGATTCCCCACCACACACCACCTTCAATTATTTATTTTTTACCGTAAACGATTCCACGACCCACACACCACCTCCAATTATTAATTATTTACCGAAACGATTCCACGATCCACACACCACCTCCAATTATATTTATTTCCGAAAACGATTCCACGACCCAACACCACCTCCAATTATTTATTATTTACCGTAAACGATTCACGACCACACTCCCCTCCAATTATTTATTTATTTACCGTAAACGATTCCACGACCACACACCACCTTCAATTATTTATTTATTTACCGAAAACGATTCCCACCCACACACCACTCCAATTATTTATTATTTAAAGGCGAGTGGCGTAGGAAAAGGGGCGTGGCTTATGAAAAATATTGTGTCGCTCAGGAGGTGTGGTCAAACAAGAGCATTGAGAGAAGCTTATCGGGTTTTCCGTGTGTGTGTGTGTGTGTGTGTGTGTGTGTGTGTGTGTGTGTGTGCTGCAACGCAAGGCTCCACAGCACAAACCAGCAAACCGATTATTTTTCAAATGGTAGTCCTTCAAAAATAGGTGTCCATTTACCGTCATTTTTTATGAGGAGTGCCAGTTGGCAAAATACGCAATAGGAAAAATCTTGCCAGGCAGAGGAACAATTGTATGTGAACCAATAGGTCTTGGCAATGAATCTTCGTCGGTGGATCAGTCAGAATGAAAAGCATCGTATCCAGCGCTTCGATCCTAGCGAATCCCTCGTCGCCTACCGGCTTGTCTGTCTGTTTGTGTGTTTGTTTACCCTGTAGCAGCCCACACCGTTTCAGCAATCATGACCAAACTGGGTACAGACGTCGGCCATGGTCCAACTTAGACACTTTTCGTTTTTGGTGAATCTACGTCAAAGGTCAAGGTCAAGGTCACCGAAAAACCAAAATTATTATTTTCTCAATAACATCCGCTAAAATGGTCGTATCGACTTCAAACCAAATCCGAAATGTGCATCTTCCAAATCTGCATCCAACCACATGTCTCAT
>CM068967.1:78405916-78418599 GCA_035128595.1 Eptatretus atami
GTGTTTAGGGGAAGAGCGCCTGCATCTTGGAGCAACTGGGGAGGGTCAGAGGGCTGGCTGTAAGTATTGTTATTACATTTTGAACATTTGTCATTGATCTTAATGTTGCTGTGAAAAAGAAATAAATGTGATGTTTTTGGCTTCTCGGGGGTAAAAGAGCTACTCTCGTAGTATAACTTTAGTTATTCCATAGCATACCATGTTCATGTAAGCAGACATGCATTGTGAAAGTGTGATAGGTGTGAAGGATGTATTTCAGGTTCATGCATTCTTTTTCAGGCCTTTCCGCTCACTCACAAAAACAGCCAGATTTCCACTGTTTTTCACACTATCTTAGCGTAAGAACACCTGTTTCTGTTTTCTTTCTTCTTGTTCTGTCCTGTCTGATGTCTCTGTTTTGTCTTCTGTCTCTGTCTCGTGTCTCGTCTCTGTCTCTGATCTCTTCTCTCGTCTCTCCTTTATCGTCGTATTCTCTCTCTTCTCCACCTCCTGAACCGTCCTAAACAGCTTCATGCACATTTGCTCGGAGTCGTCCATGCAGATGGTCCATCAATTATCGTTAAGGTGATGAGTGGACTAATTTTCCTGCAGAGCCCACATCCCAATCCCAGGGCCAATCCGGAATTGTCACTAGATATTGGGGTAACGATAACACCAATACAGGCAGAGAAGAGGTGCCACATGGTTAGACTCCACCATGACTGGTTGGGGGGTGGGGGCTGTGGAGGGAGGAGAGCCTAAAATTAATGTGAAGCAAAAGATAGTCTGGGGGTGTTGCTTCCTTTTTGGGTCCATCCATCAGTCTGTCAGTCTTCCTTTTATTGGAGTGGAGTTCAGAACCTTTCTGTCTTCTTGCCTCTGGCTCTGGTCTTCCTGAATTTGAGTTTTTTTTTTTGTATACTTGTCAAGGTCGAATGAGACGAAAAACACCACCACGAAAGGGGGGGCATGACACAAGAGGGGCGTGGGAAGGACAAATTTAGGGAACAGAGACATTAGGAGATCTGTGTAAGGGAAGGTTGGGTCGGGGAAATGGGAATACAAGATGGACACATTACAGGACTTTCAGGAAGGAATACAGGGAATTTGAATGAGGTGGGTTTGGGGTGGATTAACGGGGGTAGAAAAGATCGAGGATTTGGATGGGGGCGATAGAGGTGGTGGTGAACAGCTGTTTGAAGGCTGGAGGAAGAATGGGATTGAATAGAGTGAGGGGTTATTCCAAAGGCAGGAAAAAAGGAATGAAAGAGTGAGGTGAGCATTGATTCGTGATTTTGGTAGTTTTACCAGAAGGGGTTGTTGGGGACCTGTGACGCCTTGCGGAATATGGTGGGACAAACCGCAGACACAGCAGGGGTGGGGGCGAGCCGAAGAGAGACAGTGGAGAGAAAAAGACACTGACATGCCTGCGTGGAGAGGTGAGAGGCCAAAGACTCAGCCTCATCACGGGAGATACCACTGATCATAATGCCTTGGTTTCCACAGTGTGAAGCCGAGAGAGGTGAGAGGCAGGAGCACCAGACCAGAGGGCGAGCAGCACTCCACAGGCTGTGGACAAAAACTTGTATGTGGTCAGGAGTCAGGTGGGTGAGGAAGGACTTTGCACGATGGAGGATTCCAGTCGGCACTGCGCTTTGGAGACCAGGTTGGAAATGTGGCTTTCCCAGGAAAGATCATGGAGATAGTGAGACCAGAAGCTTGAAAGAAGGACTTTCTTCCAGCAGATTGTTTAGAAAGTAGATGGGGGGGGGGGGGTGGGGGTTCAAACGGTCTTTTTCAGAGAGACATATGAGAGTGTGAGATTTGTCCAGATTGAAAGACATGTTCCACGTGTTGGACCAGTTTGTGATTTTACCCAGATCTGCAGTGAGCGAAGAAGCGTGCTGCTTGCAGGTTCAGGGATGACAGATGGTACGGCAGAGGGTGGAGTCATCAGAAAGAGATAGAAGAGATTTTCCAGAGATTCGGAGAGATCATTGATGAAAACCAGAAAAAGAACAGGCCGAACGCTCTCTTGAGGAACTCCAGCTGGACAGGAAGAGGGGAGAAGAACTCCATTTAGGGCCACAGCGTGACGCGATAGAGAGGAAGTCTGCGAGCCACGAGTGGAGATGGCTTGATACATAGGAAGAGAGGTTGGTGAGCAGGGGGGTGTCAGACTGTGTCAAAAGCACGTGATATGTCAAGGGATATGGTTTGATTTAATGTCCGGCATTGAGGACCCATCCATTGTTGGGAGAGCAGAAGCAGCATATCCAGGTAGTGACCTGGTCTGAAACGAAATTGATGATCGGAAATAAGCATTGGAGAAGAGGAAGGATTTAATGTTTGAAGCGATGATGGATTCCATAACCTTGCTGATGATTGGGAGAAGACTGATTGGTCTGTAGTTGCAGGGATCTGTTTTTGCACCTTTTTTATGCAGGACAGTAATACTTGCTGATTTCCAAGCTGATTGCAGATGACCTTGAGCAATGAGAGGGTGAATAGAACAGAGAGAGGTGAGCAAGCGCAGAGGAGCAGGTTTTTTGGACACGTGGGCTGATGCCGTCTGGAGCTTCCAGAATCTGAGTCGAGGTTTGACAGCAAGCTCTCCACTTTGTCAGAAGAAAAGGACACAGAGTCAGGGGCAGCTGGGTGTGACGGGTAAGGTGGGCACAGAAAGCGATTGGTTTCGGACACAAGATTTTGATCAAACACCGAGTTTAGGCATTCAGCCTTTTCACGTGCGGTATAGTAGTGTGGCCATTTGAGGTAGAGGAGGGGATGGAGGGGGAACATACACAGAAACGGATTTGATTAGATGCCACCAGGATTTGGCGGAGGGGGAGAGGTTTTAGAGTTCAGATTGAGCTGAGAAATATGTTGTTTTCTGGCCTCTCTGAGGTAGATACACACTGGTCCAAGCTTCATGGAAGGAACTGAGATTACCCTCAGTTGGGTTTGCTTTCCATGAGGCAAAGGCAAGTTGTTTCAGGACAACTGCCTCACAAAGCTTCAGTGAACCAAGGGGGGAGGAAGGTGGAACTGAGGAAGGGGATAATCTGTACATGAGGAGAACAGTTTCTTTGAAAGAATTCCCAGGATGAGTTGATGTTGGAGAAAGTAGGATTGGAGACCAGTCTATAAGTTTGATGGTGCTTGGAGACCCTGCCAGTCGGCTTGGTGAAATGCCAGACTCGACGGCACTGAGGTGGTTCTCTGATAACAGCCAGAGAGATGTCCAATTTAACAAGCACGTGGTCAGAAGAACCGATTGGTGCGGAGGAGAGAGCAGATATTGTCAGGGAATTTGTCAAAATCAGATCCACAAGGATAGAGTACATTTGTTAGATCCGGGTTGGAAATTGACGATTGAGTCAGTCCCAATGAGCCGCAGAAAGCTTTTGCTGAAGTGCCATGACAGGTGAGAGAGGTACCACACCTCACCAACTGGCATGATGACAATTTAAGTCACCACATAAGAGAAGAGAGAGTTTGGGTGAGAAGATAGAAGTTGGTCCATGTTTTTGGATGGTGAGGTGTAATGGAGTCATATCTGTTTGGTGGATGGTACAGTACACATATAATCATGAGGTGGGAGTGGAGGGGAAGCCGTAGCCAGAGGTATTCCTGGGGGTGTGGAGGGTGAGAGCAGTGCATGGAGAGTGAGGAATAAGTCTTTGATGAAGAGAGCAACTCCTCACCAGGACGAGGCTCAGGTCTGTAATTCAGGAGGGAGTAACGGAGAGATACTTGGGAGTCAGACACATCTTGGGGGAGGAAAGTTTCTGTTAGGAGATTATGTCTGGTTTGTCAGTGGCAACCTGTATGGAAAGATCTGTAAGGTTTGAGCGAAGGCCCTGGATATTTGAGGTCCACACTGTTAAGGAGAGGGAGGGAGGAGGCTTTAGGTGCAGGGAATGGGGGGAGGGGGAGGATAGAACAAGGGAGGAGGGTGGAGGTAAGGAGAGTTGTTTAAAGAGTGTGGGGATTGCAGAATAGCTAGAGGAGGGGCGGATGAGGAGGAGAAAAAGGCTTTGTTGTGCTGGGGGAGGAGGGGGGCAGGAGAGGGTCAGAAAGCAGTTAAAGATTTGAGGAGGTGGGGTGATGAGATGAAGGTGAGAGGGCAGGGGAAGGAGGCAGCTTTGTGGATGAGAGGAGGGGCAACTTTGAGAAGGGGCAATGAAGGGGATGAATGGTTGGAGAAGGTTAGTGGGGAGAGTTGAGGGAGAAAGGTGAGGGGGTTTTGAGATAAGGTGAGAGGGAGGCTTGGGGGAGAAGAGTGTGATGGTTGCTTTGAGAGGGAGAGGTGAGGGGGTGAGTTGGCACTGAAGTTGGAAAAAAGAATGGTTGATTGAAAGTGAACATTTAGTCCATGAGCCAGGCCGAGATATCGGTACCACCTGGGGTGACTAAACAGAATGGTACTAAAATGTTTATAGAGTGACTGTAAATACATTAAGATATGATAGCCTTCCCGCACTCGTGTAGCTTAGTCTGATTTTGTGATGCAATGGGGGTGCTACCATAAAAACAGGATTTTTCAGCGTGACGTCGGGGTTTCCTCATTTTCTTTAAAATCAATCACACGATCAACGCAAAACTTTGGACACCTATGTAGAATTTGATTCTCTACCAGAGTTGTTCCTAGGTATTTTCAAATTGTCGCCAGGTACTACCTGACTCTGAGCTGTCGCCAGGTATACCTGATACGTAGGAGTATCGCAGCAGATACTTGAGGCAGCTGCAGGGCCATGGTAGTAGGCCAAAAGTATACTGACTTCAGCCACCCAGACCTACAGATGCCAGGATTAGAAGAGATGAGGCCGATGTCCAATCTTTAGTTCAACTGATGGAGACCAGCTGGTTGAACCCCTTCAACGCAGAGCAAGGAGATCTTGTCAGTTTGTCAACTGCGACTACAGCACCACCAGAAGTTGCCAAAGACCTTCTAGGGGCCTACAGAAATAGGGAGGATGCATATCAAGCTTCAAGGAAGAGCGCCTGGAGACCGATACGCCAACTATACAGTTAATGACACGATGACGAAGACGAAACTGAGAACGTTCATATACATCAGAATGAAGCCACACTCACAAGGCCATGCCAAGAGGGTTTTGAAGGCTGACAGGAACTATTGGCCAGATGATCTTGTTGCTGAGAAAGAACGTCAATGAGTGATGTCTTGGCTCATCCCTGGGCTTTGCCATGGGCCTTGCAGCGGTGATGGGTCTCTCCGCAAGACCAACAAGGTGCCCTAGCAAGGGAGTTGGAGAGGATGTTTTCCTGCAGAGGTGATCCCGAGCCTCTGTAATAATTGATGGGATGAGCCTGGTCCGAAACTGAAGGGAAACGACAAAACTTTTTCACAGCTTGCAGGCACAGCACTGAGTCACGTTGTCCATGAGGGTGCTAAGAGCAGGCGCATTGTGTTGTGTTTGACGTCTACAAGGAGACATCCATCAAGATGCAGAACGAGCCAACAGAAGTGCAGGCACAGGGATCCATTCAAGAACATTCAACCTGGGCAAAACATAGCAGTGGAGAAAGTACTCGGTAGTTCCTCCAACAAGGCAAGTCTCATCAAGTTCCTGGTAGAAGAATGGAAAAAACACACAGGGAGGTGCGGGGCAGCGCTGTATGTCACATGTGAGCAGCTCTGCTTCAAGATGTAAGAGCAGTGGGAAGAGCTCCTGAGCTAAAGTCAAGTCAGGAGCAGACACACGCCTCCTTCCATGCACTTCATGCAGCAGAATCTGGGTACAAGTCTGTCATCATCACTGCAGAGGTACAGATGTCATGTCCTTGTGTGGCATGTGCCAACATCCCACCTGTTTCCAGAAGTGCGGGACGAAGAACCGGACAGATTCCTGGATATCACCACACTGGCCGTAACTGGGAGGCAGCCTGTGTGATCTATTGATTGGTATGCATGCCTTTACAGGCTGTGTATACCGTCAGTGCATTCGCTGGCCGGGGGAAGATGACGAACTCAAGCAGGTGAAGATGGACGACATACCAGGATGCTTTCACGAACTTGGGCGCTCATGGAGTGTCTCCTGAACTATTTGAGAAGCTACAGGAAATCACCTGCCACATGTACCTGCCATTACCCACACAACTGAGGTGAACAAGCTTCGGTATGAGCTGTTCTGTGCGAGATGTGGAGAGGTGGAGTCAAGTCAACTCCCTCCTTGTGAGGACTGCCTCTTCATGCATGCACTACGAGCAAACTACCAGGCTGCGATCTGGAGGAGAAGTCTGCAGAGCCAGCCATTTGTTGCGACCCAAAGACTGCGGGCTGGATGACAGATGAGGCGGCAAGCTTGCTGTCAACTGGATGCGAGGCTCACCAGCACAGATGCTGTTATGCAGCTACTGTCCTGCAATGTGTGCGGTCATGCGAACTCCCTAAGTGCACTTGCCTCAGCAATGGCCTGAAGTGTACGGACATGTGCAGGTTACAGACATGCCAGAACAAGGCTATTGAAGAAGATGCCGGTAGAACAGTCGATGGACATTGAGGAGGAGTAATTTGCCATAATAGTAAGTACAAGCCATGCATGCTTAGTGTGTATTTACAGGACTTGTATTAAATGTGACAATTACTATATTTTTTAGTGACATTTGGCATTCCTGTCCCAAATTTGACATTTTAAATTTTTCTGAATTTTCGGTAGGTGGTGTCTATTCAAGAAGTGATAACGACCATTAAGCTACCAGTGTGCAAGGGCTATCATATCAAAACATAAACTAGAGACATGTAGCAAGCTAAAAACCTAAGAGAATTAGTCCGGGTGGTACGATATCCAAAATTCGGGTCTTGGTCATGGACTAATTCATGCAAACTTGGTTTTTGGGATTTTTTTGGTTAGAATGCAATTAAAGACATTTTGATGGATGTAATAAAGGCGAATTAAGAGAATGGAGAGGAAACGCTGTAGTTGAATTTTTTGGCAAGGTATGAATGAAAGGTCGAATCGAGAGTAGTTTGTTGAAGTAGAAGAAGAGTAGTGAATTATGACACAGTAAGAGTACCACACATGTGAAGAGGAAGATGAAGCTTTAAGAGATCGTTTTTATTATTGTTTTATTTTTTGAGAGGTTTTCATACTCGCAGGGGAAGATGTTTTTTTTTTCTTTAGATTAAACAGAACAGAGTGCTTAGTTTGGAGGGATGGAGGGTGTTGGGAAAGTAGGGAAAATAGGAATTGAAGGTAATAGGAAGAGAATACAAATAAAAACGATCGTACACCTCGAGGGGAAAGGATGGGTGTGCCTCAAGGAACCCGGTAAGACAAGGTCGACAAAAACTCACAAAATAGCATGATTTTTGTAACAAAACCGAACCCGGAACACACAGTAACCTGTCGGTGAGAAAATAAACAGTTAAAACGGGACAAAAATCGACCAGAGACTTAACTTTGAGAAAGTTGGCAGAGTCCCCTGAGAGAACCTGCCGACGCTCCAAACCCAGAACCGGAAGTCCAAGAACTGGAGTTCTTCAGTACTTTCACTTCCTTTGAGTTCTGCTCTCATTTAAACTCCAACTCCTCTCACCTTCGTGACCTTGAGCTTTCGCCCTGCTTCGCCTTCACCTCGTCATCGGCTGAACGTTCCTGCCAAAACCCACTCAGAATCCATACTTAAAACATCTTCATTCCCGGGAGTGCGAAGAGACACGGTGGTTCAGTGGCACACAGAGTGAGGCCAGGGGGGAGCGAGGAGGACTGGGATAAGAATGGACATTTGTGCCAGAGTTAGTTATCGGGCTCCGAGCTAGCGCAAGGTGTGAAGGGGCTCGGTTCATCCTCATCATTATCTCTCCCTTCCATTGTCGAATGTGTGATTGACGCCATTATTTGTGGAAGTGATTTTAAGTGACTGTCTAAGCCCTAAGGCATCCGATGATGTGAATGACGTAGGAGACAAGGGGTATGTATTTGTGCCTTTTAAATGTACTTGTAAATTACCTCCTTGTAAATGCATGTGTTGGCTTGAATGCATCTTCGAAAGGATTCATGTCCTGACTTTCCCTGTTCATTCCGATGGTGCCACATGTCAACTTGGGGTGATTGAACAGACTAATTAGATTATAGGTCGCAGGAAGCAGTGTCTTACATTTGTTTTGCTCAGCCAATTAATGAAGATCGGTGACATATCCGCGGGCACGACCCCCAATTGTACCGTTAACCTCACCGGCGATAGTAACACGGCTTTGAACTTAGGAGCCTGTTTGAGGTTCGCGGTACTGGCGGTGACCATGGTGTTGTAAAGACTCGCCGTCATTTGGAGTTATGCAGAGGTGATGACCATCACAATATTTATCTTCTCTGGAATTGTAATTCCAGATAAGGTGTTGTCATCGTGCACCATCCGTCTACCATTTCAACTTCTCCGGCCAAACTGCTTCACCGATCCGGTTGAAATTTGGCAGCAACGTAATGATTTATTACTTGACTGGTAACGGGGATTACAAAGTTCATTCTGGTCACATGACTTGATGTAGGTCAAAATGGCAGACTTAGTAAATTCCTTCAAAAATCTTCTTCTCTCGACACAACAGTCAGAATGCTTCCAAATTTGGGTTACACCATTAGCTACAGGTCCAGTGGTCCTATTTCTTTAGTTGGTTATTATATAATTTTTTAATACAGTGATCTTTTATTAGCACATAAATTAAGCTATTAATGCACAAACGTTTGGATACTATAGACTATAGAGGAAGGCTGAAAACATGATTTAATGCCAGAAAGAAGAAATGGAGGTGTTGTGGCGATGTCTGATACAACTGGTGAGCTCCTGAACGGAGCCTCGATTCCCAACAGCCAGCCTGCCTGCTCATCTGATCCTACCTCTGTAACACGCCGGAGCCGTCCCAGGTGCGTCCTTGAATCTAACACCACAATCACAGTTGATCTCTGTTGGATATGAACTTGAAAGTACGATTGGCAAAAATGTAGCCAGTTTGGGAATTGTGGAAGCTCTTCACTGTGTGCGCTCCTTTGGTTGTCCTCTATGGGGATGGTGCTGAAGACCCTCTAGCCAGGCTTTAAAGCAATACCATGTTTCTAAGCGCAATGCCCTCCTCCTCTGGTGCCAGCAACAAACCAAGAGATACCGAGTAAGTATAACGGTGTCATTGTGGGGGGAAAAAGGTGTGTGTGCATGAGTACCATGGTGTTTTATCCCGTGGCCTGTTCCAGGTTGGGCCCACTTCCTGAAAAGTATCCACGTCATCTTTTTATGAGTTGGATAATGAAAGGTTGAGTGACTTGGTAAATAAAATGAACAATGCAGTGGATTTATAAAACCCTTTTTTTTCATCATTCCACATTCAATGGAGGTTTTTGGCTTTCAAACTGTCGCCACACTAATTTACCCTTTTCTGACCTTATCCATGAGCTGCTTTCACCTTGAGTTAATGGGGTTGCCTGACAACCCAGTGACTTTGTTACAGGATGAGAGGCAGCTGCCCCCTTAATGACTCTCGTGGCTGCCTAATTGTTTCCTTGGAGACTGGCCAGCATGTTTACATGTGAGCTCATTGCTGGCATGTGTGAGGATTCTCTCCCTCCATTTCTCACCTCTTTGCAAAACAATGGATCTTCTCGTGAGGCCATCAAAAACAAAGCAATTGAATGCTTCCAGAAAAGATTAGCTTCTGTTGATTGGCCTTCGGCTGAGAAGCCTTGACATCTCTCGGCTGCTCAGGCCTCGTGAGTAATTAAGAGCCGATGGTTTTTAGAGTTCCAGTTCCTCTGAGACCTGTAATCGGACGCCTGATAATCACGCTCAACATGCATTTGTGCCTCTCGTCCTGGATGTGAAAAGGTGATTCCTGGAAATGCATTATTTAAAAGAAAAGTAAAATCGTCTTTTGAAGAACTGATATTTACTGGATCTGCTCATTAAAAATAAAATTTTCGCTTTTCTTCCTTGCATGATCACCATGAAGCAGCAAAGGCAGCTTCTGTGAATATTGCGATGATTTCTGTGGAGGTGGCTTCGGTTTGCCTTTGTGGGTCGGTGATTGGCTGTGAAATGTCACATGCTTGTCACAAGCAATCAGACTGACGAAGTTGAGACGTGGCTGCCTCTCCAAAATACTGGGGAATTTTATGTGAAGATCAGACCAAAATTTTGGGTTTTAAAAAACAAGTTGAGTTTCCCTTTGTTTGGAATTTCCCTGGAAAATACCTGTTTAAGGTAAGCATTGCCGTTAGCTCGACGAGATGGCTCTGTATGCCCGTATTGGTCTTGTACAAATGCATTCTGTTGGGTTTGTTCTTATTACTGTCTTGCCTCCAATTCCACAGAACATTGACATCACAAACTTCAGCAGCAGCTGGAGTGATGGCCTGGCCTTCTGTGCTGTTACACAGCTACCTGCCTGCACACATCCTTTACAGTCAACTGAACCCCACGGATAAGGTAGTTAATGGCCTGCTCTCTAACCAATAAATCCATGTCGATGGCACCTGTGCACCTGTGCCAACGTCATTGTTGCCTCCCGTAAACCAGACATTTTTGCCATGTTTTTGCATGGTTGGATATGGTGGTTACATCATGCAGCTCGTAGGCTGAGCCAGATGTTTGAAAACCCAGTCACAGGTAGTGAAAATATCATCACTTCACCCCAGCTGATCGCTGATTAGCATAGAGGGTGAATGACGATGATGATCCTCATCGTAGTACAAAATAATGATGGTCCTGTGTGGTCTGTTTTTCCACAGAGGAGAAATTTCTCTCTGGCTTTTGAGGCAGCTGAAAGCATCGGCATCCCCCCTACTCTGGCATGCATTTTATGTACGCTGTTATGAATTTGCTACCATTGTTAATTGCTTACATGCTGTCCCCTCGTGGATGGTTTCAACGACTGCCTTGTGAGTGTTCTTTATCAAGGGGTTATATTGGCTCTTTGTGATTATATGACCCTGAGGTCAGGGTTTTCCTTGTGCCATCTGCTGGAGGTCAGCGTTTACCTTGTGCCAATCCTCCATTTTGTGATTAAGCAAGGCAGTACTGTTTGCCTTGTGCCATCTGTTGCCATCTGCTTTTCATTTGTGCTTTGGAAGGCAATGTATGTAGTAAAAGTTTAATATGACTAAACAGCCATTGAAATTAATTGGTGATATAGATATGCTTTTGATGATAGAGAAGGCTAAAAGAGGTGGAATATCACAAGTTTGTTCAAAGAGATATGCCAAAGCAAACAACAAATATCTTCCTAACTATGATGCTCCAAAAGATAGTTCTTACTTCTTGTATTACGATGCCAACAATTTATATGGATGGGCTATGTCACAATCTATAATATGGAAAACTCAAATGGGTTAAAGAGAAACATCATGAGGGTTTTATAAAACATGTTATCTCTTCTCAAAAGGAGTTGGATGAAGCAGAAGTTGGGTATTATTTTGAGATTGATTTTAAACATCCAGAAGAACTCCACAACAAACACAAAGACCTGCCCTATGCCCCAGATCAAGAAAGTCCGATAAAAGAATGGTTCAGCAGTTATCAACAGTGATTTCTTACAAAAGGCAAACCAACAGAAAAATCACTTTCTACATTATATGATAAAGGGAATTATGTTTTATGTCAAAGGAACTTGAGACCATATTTATCTGCTGGTTTGAGAGTCAAGAAAATTAATAGAATTTTACAGTTTAGACAAAGTCATTGGTTAAAGACATATTGATTTTAACACAAAAAAAGAAAATGGAAGCAAAACCAGATTTTGAGAAAGACTTTTGTAAATCAATGAATAATGCTGTATTTGGAAAGACAATGGAGAATGTTAGGAAAAGACAAAACATAAGACTGACTTCATCTTGGAAACAAGCATCCAAATTAATTAATAAACCAAGTTTTCAAAGAGCGGAGGTGTTTTCACAAACTTTTGTGCTGCTCATATGAAAAACAAGAGAGCATTGAAATGGATAAACCTATCTATATAGGAACATCAATTCTTGACTTGTCAAAGTTGTTTATGTATGACTACTTCTACAACAACCTCACGAAGAAATATGTGGATGGAGTTAATCTACTTTATATGGATACAGACAGTTTAATTTTGAAAATCAATAAGGAAAATGTTTATGAGGAAATGACACAAGACATCAATATTTATGATACAAGCAATTATAAACCGAGTAGTAAGTAGTCTGTTCTCCATAAAAAATAAAAAGGTTATTGGGAAATTTTAAGATGAGCTTGGTGCAAAAATTATGAAAGAACCTGTGGGGTTGAGAGCAAAGGCTTATGCTTATCAGAATGCTTTCAAATGTGATTAAAAATAAAAAAACACTTCTTTAATTTTTTTATTTTCTTGTTTTTTTCAGCACTGCCTTGCTTGTTAAAAAGCTTAAGGGGATAAATAAAAATGTAATCAAAGAGAGCATAAACTTTAAACATATTCCAACTGCTTTGTTTTTAGGAAAGAAGAATATAGAAAGATGAATGCAATAAGAAGTGAAAAACATCAATTATACACAGAAGTAAATAAAAAAGCATGAGGAGTTTTTAATGATAGCAGGTATATTTTAGAAAATGGAATTGACACCTTCCCTTATGGATATAAGTATTAAGATATTTAAGAGTGAAGATATTTAAAAGACAAAGTATCAGAGTTAAGATATGCAAGTATAAGTATGTGTTAAGATATATGTATGTATATATATATATATATATATATA
>CM068967.1:78421011-78440628 GCA_035128595.1 Eptatretus atami
ACAGTCACCGCTCCTCCAGAGCTTGATCCATTCTTGTGGACCCACATATCTTCCCCACCCACACAATCCAATATGTCATTCCCTCCCTTGCTGTCATTCAATTCTCAAATATTGCAATGTGAAAATGGTGATCGTGTTCCTATACTGTCATGGCCTGCATACAAGTTATAATTCACATATACTCTCTAAACACAACTAAATTATTGTCACATAACAGACATCAACAACATAAGACAATTCTGGTTTCCAAACCTATCCCTTTACTGACCATTGAATCACCCTCACCCACTCCCATCCTGATTACCCATGTTCCAATTTATTCGCAAAACTGAACCCTTGGGACAGTGATCATCGAGGCACCTTACCCTAAGTGCAAGTCATCGCAGGTTGGTCGGGTCCAAGAGTGTCATCCACCACTCCCAGTTTTCTCTTGCACCCTTCTAATCCACCCCTATGGATTCGTTGCTTTCAATCTCCCTGGATTCCATACTATTTTTTCTTCTAAATTTGCGTATTATTTCAAAATCTTGCCGACCAACCTGGCTGAGATTTGGGTGCAGTTGTCGACTTCAAGCACAACCTCGATGAGGAGATACCAGAGAAACAGGCCAGCCACAGGAACGGCGTCTATAAGGTTTCTTGCAAGAGGCAACACGATTGATGCCTGCATCCCCCTCCAGGATCTGGAAGACCCAGATTTCTCTCATCTACTCCCAGAAGCCTGCATCATCCTCCAGAATCTGGTAGAACCAAAGTTCTCCTATCCGGTGTCTTATCAGTTACAAATTTCTGCAACAGCTGGAGTTCTTCTACACTCTGCTATGATTGTTTGCAAAGCTCCAACTTTCTTCATGCCAACGCCTTTTCAAGCGCTGCCAAATCTTTCTGCAGTTGCTCTCGTTCACTCTCCTCCACCATCATCTGACCCTGGGCTGTTACGCTCGTCTGCTCAGCTGCCTACAATGAGAGTTGGAGTGAGTTGAGATGTATTTTGGCCTCGTGCATCTCTTGCTCCAGGTTCTCTGCTCAAATTTGCTGCTCCTCAATATGCTGCCATACTCGGCTATATGCCTGATCGGAAGCCTGCTCCTGTTTTTTCTGTTGGCGTTTATCTTGTTCCCCTTCCTTTTGAATCTCACTCAGAAGCTTTGACACTTCTGCACTCTTCCCAAATAGCTCTGCATGTGTCTTCACCGGCTCTGTATGTTTCTCTTTCATCCCTCATCAGGACAGCATACCAATAAATATCCAAACAATGATGACCACATTCATTGTTTGAATATCAGCCACACCTCCTCACTGTTATGGTGAGCATCACCGCAGATTATGTCTCACATGGTAAGTTATATAAATGATAGATATAATTATATATAGTCGAGGCTCGTGGAAAAACTAGTACAGTGAATGGATCAGGACATAACAGGATGTAAAACACGTATGCATGGGGTGGATAAAATGGATGAAAAAGGAAACTCCAAGGAGTGAAAACTGGAAAATTGGAAGGAGAACGTATTTGGGTGGAGTTAACAAGGGTATAAAAGATCATGGTTTTGGATTGGGGACAATCTCAGATGGTGGTGAACAGCTGGCTTGAAGACCTGGAAGGAAGAATGAGATTGAAGAGGATGTAGAAGTCTATTCCACAGGTGGGAATCAACCAGGAGTATTATAGTTAATGAGGAATTAATCAAGAGTATTAAAAAAGTATGTTCGATATTCCAAAAATATCCAAAGCATTACTTGAGGATGTGATGAGATTTTCTTCCAATTCCATCAGATCTCATGAAAAATGCATGGGATGTTTGTAAACGTGTCTTGGAGAGGAATCAAAATCTGTTCTTTGGGAAGTACGCGAAACAAATCTTTCAATTTTTTTTCTTCCACAACAAAGAAAACAATAAAACGAGCAAGCAGATAAGAGATTGCAAACCCTCACCAGGACTTCTTTTGAGTGGTGTATTTTTATAGGTTTTCAGGTAAATCCAATATGGCTGCCAAACCATGTGAGCTATGATATCATATGTGCGACTCTTTTGTTCCTCATGGATAGGTGGTCATATGTGTAAAGTTTCACCTCAATCTTTTCAGCCATTTCAGAGAAGAAGATTTCTGTAGGTTTAAAAAAACAACAAAAACAATATGGCTGCCAAATCACGTGACCGATGACATCAATATATATTTTTCTGTTGACCATTTTATCACTGGATGACCCTCAAAAATATTCATACTGATTGGATGTTGCATTCTACATATGCAATTATGATGTCATAATGAGGGCACCTATGACATCAGATGAAAATTCACTCATTAACCTCCGCACATCGAAGATGGATGGAGGTTACTGTTTTCACCCCTTTCTGTTTGTTTGTTACTTACGAAATCTAAAGATTTCGTAAGTATATTGATCACTTCCGTTTCTGTTTGTTTGTTACTACGAAATCTAAAGATTTCGTAAGTTATTGATGACTACCGTTTCTGTTTGTTTGTTGTTTGTATGTTTGTATGTTTGTTTGTTTGTAGGCACGATAACTCGAGAACGGAAGAAGCTACCAATGTCAAATTACATCACGTGATTCAGGAGGGTGATGGCTAGTGCTGATTAGATTTTGGTCAAAATCGGTCAAGGTCAAGGTCACAGTGAGGTCAAATATTCGATTTTTGATGGTTTGGTACAGATAACTCGAGAACGGAAGAAGCTACCAATGTCAAATTACACCACGTGATTCAGGAGGGTGATGGCTAGTGCTGATTAGATTTGGTCAAAATCGGTCAACGGTCAAGGTCACGGTGAGGTCAAACATTCGATTTTTGATGGTTTGGTACAGAATCATCGTAGAAACTTCTGGTTTGCGTCGTTACCTTCTCTAGAGACAGCTTTATTAGACAAGGTCAGAGTCAAGTTGACGATTTCGTAAGTACCAGTCTATGACTGCTTGTTTGTGTGTTTGTTACTTACGAAATCTAAAGATTTCATTTCAGAGAATCTAAAGATTTCGTAAGTATATTGATGACTTCCGTTTCTGTTGTTGTTTGTTACTTACGAAATCTAAAGATTTCGTAAGTATATTGAGACTTCGTTTCTGTTTGTTTGTTTGTTTGTTTGTTTGTAGGCATGATAACTCGAGAACGGAAGAAGCTACCAATGTCAAATTACACCACGTGATTCAGGAGGGTGATGGCAAGTGCTGATTAGATTTTGGTCGAAATCGGTCAAAGGTCAAGGTCACAGTGAGGTCAAATATTGATTTTTGATGGTTTGGTACAGATAACTCGAGAACGGAGAAGCTACCAATGTCAAATTACACCACGTGATTCAGGAGGGTGATGGCCAGTGCTGATTAGATTTTGGTCGAAATCGGTCAAAGGTCAAGGTCACAGTGAGGTCAAATATTCGATTTTTGATGGTTGGTACAGATAACTCGAGAACGGAAGAGCTACCAATGTCAAATTACACCACGTGATTCAGGAGGTGATGGCTCGTGCTGATTAGATTTTGGTCAAAATCGGTCAAAGGTCAAGGTCACGGTGAGGTCAAAAATTCATTTTTGATGGTTTGGTACAGAATCATGGAAGAAACTTCTGGTTTGCGTCGCTACCTTCTCCAGAGACAGCTTTTATTAGACAAAGTCAGAGGTCAAGTTGACGATTTCGTAAGTACCAGTCTATGACTGCTTGTTTGTTTGTTGTTTGTTGTAGGCACGATAACTCGAGAACGGAAGAAGCTACCAATGTCAAATTACACCACGTGATTCAGGAGGGTGATGGCAAGTGCTGATTAGATTTTGGTCGAAATCGTCAACGGTCAAGGTCACAGTGAGGTCAAATATTCGATTTTTGATGTTTGGTACAGATAACTCGAGACGGAAGAAGCTACCAATGTCAATTAGACCATTGATTCAGGAGGTGATGGCTAGTGCTGATTAGATTTTGAGTATAGCAAATCGGAATCAAAGTCAAAGAACGAAGGTCATGTAATCAGACAAGTAGAGGGTCAGATCAGTGAGCATGATTATTTGTCAAATCGGTCAAATCAAGTCACAGTGAGGTAAAATCAGATAACTCGAGAACGGAAGAAGCTACCAATGTCAAATTACACCACGTGATTCAGGAGGGTGATGCAAGTGCTGATTAGATTTTGGTCGAAATCTGTCAATGGTCAAGGTCACATGAGGTCAAATATTCGATTTTTGATGGTTTGGTACAGATAACTCGAGAACGGAAGAAGCTACAATGTCAAATTAGACCACGTGATTCAGGAGGTGGTGGTTAGCGCTGATTAGATTTTGGTCAAAATCGGTCAAAGGTCAAGTCACAGTGAGGTCAAACATCCAAAATTCGATTTTTGATGTTTGGTACAGAATCATCGTAGAAACTTCTGGTTTGCGTCGGTACCTTCTCTAGAGACAGCTTTTATTAGACAAGGTCAGAGGTCAAGTTGACGATTTCGTAATACCAGTCTATGACTGCTTGTTACTTACGAAATCTAAAGATTTTGTAAGTATATTGATGACTTCCGTTCTGTTTGTTTGTTTGTTTGTTTGTTTGTTTGTTTGTAGGCACGATAACTCGAGAACGGAAGAAGCTACCAATGTCAAATTACACCACGTGATTCAGGAGGGTGATGGCAAGTGCTGATTAGATTTTGGTCAAAATCGGTCAAAGGTCAAGGTCACAGTGAGGTCAAATATTCGATTTTTGATGGTTTGGTACAGATAACTCGAGAACGGAAGAAGCTACCAATGTCAAATTACACACGTGATTCAGGAGGGTGATGGCTAGTGCTGATTAGATTTTGGTCAAAATCGTCAGGTCAAGGTCACAGTGAGGTCAAACATCCAAAAATGATAACTCGAGAACGGAAGAACCAATGTCAAATTAACCAGTGATTCAGGAGGGTGATGGCTAGTACCTGATTAGATTTTGGTCAAATCGGTCAAGGTCAAGGTCACAGTGAGGTCAACGTCAAAAACATTCGATTTTTGATGGTTTGGTACAGAATCATCGTAGAAACTTCTGGTTTGCGTCGCAACTTCTCTAGAGACAGCTTTTATTAGACAAGGTCAGAGGTCAAGTTGACGATTTCTTAAGTACCAGTCTATGACTGCTTGTTTGTGTGTTTGTTTGTTTGTAGGCACGATAACTCGAAGAACAGAGAAGCTACCAATGTCAAATTACACCACGTGATTCAGGAGGGTGATGGCTAGTGCTGATTAGATTTTGGTCAAATCGGTCAAGGTCAAGTCACAGCGAGGTCAATATTCCATTTTTGATGGTTTGGTACAGATAACTCGAGAACGGAAGAAGCTACAATGTCAAATTACACCACGTGATTCAGGAGGGTGATGGCTAGTGCTGATTAGATATTGGGCAAAATCGGTCACGGTCAAGGTCACGGTGAGGTCAAACATTCGATTTTGATGGTTTGGTACAGAATCATCGTAGAAACTTCTGGTTTGCGTCGCTACTTTCTCTAGAGACAACTTTATTAGACAAGGTACAGAGGTCAAGTTGACGATTTCGTAAGTACCAGTCTATGACTGCTTGTTACTTACGAATCTAAAGATTTTGTAAGTATATTGATGACTTCCGTTCTGTTGTTTGTATGTTTGTTTGTTTGTTTGTTTGTTGTTTGTAGGCACGATAACTCGAGAACGGAAGAAGCTACCAATGTCAAATTACACCACGTGATTCAGGAGGGTGATGCAAGTGCTGATTAGATTTTGGTCGAAATCGGTCAAAGGTCAAGGTCACAGTGAGGTCAAATATTCGATTTTTGATGGTTTGGTACAGATAACTCGAGAACGGAAGAAGCTACCAATGTCAAATTACACCACGTGATTCAGGAGGGTGATGCAAGTGCTGATTAGATTTTGGTCGAAATCGGTCAAAGGTCCAAGGTCACAGTGAGGTCAATATTCGATTTTTGATGGTTTGGTACAGATAACTCGAGAACGGAAGAATGCTACAATGTCAAATAACACCACGTGATTCAGGAGGGTGATGGCTCGTGCTGATTAGATTTGGTCAAATCGGTCAAAGGTCAAGGTCACGGTGAGGTCAAAAATTCAATTTTTGATGGTTTGGTACAGAATCATGGAAGAAACTTCTGGTTTGCTTCGCTACTTCTCCAGAGACAGCTTTTATTAGACAAGTCAGAGGTCAGAGTTGACGATTTCGTAAGTACAGCTCTATGACTGCTTGTTACTTACGAAATCTAAAGATTTTGTAAGTACTTGATGATTACCGTTCTGTTTCTGTTTTGTTTGTTGTTGTATGTTTGTTTGTTTGTTTGTTTGTAGGCACGATAACTCGAGAACGGAAGAAGCTACCGATGTCAAATTACACCACGTGATTCAGGAGGGTGATGGCTAGTGCTGATTAGATTTTGGTCAAAATCGGTCAACGGTCAAGGTCACGGTGAGGTCAAACATTCGATTTTTGATGGTTTGGTACAGATAACTCGAGAACGGAAGAAGCTACCAATGTCAAATTACACCACGTGATTCAGGAGGGTGATGGCTAGTACTGATTAGATTTTGGTCAAAATCGGTCAACGGTCAAGGTCACGGTGAGGTCAAACATTCGATTTTGATGGTTTGGTACAGGAATCATCGTAGAAACTTCTGGTTTGCGTCGCCCCTCTCTAGAGACAGCTTTTTATTAGACAAGGTCAGAGGTCAAGTTGACGATTTCGTAAGTACAGTCTATGACTGCTTGTTTGTTTGTTTGTAGGCACGATAACTCGAGAACGGAAGAAGCTACCGATGTCAAATTACACCAGTGATTCAGGAGGGTGATGGCTAGTGCTGATTAGATTTTGGTCAAAATCGGTCAAAGGTCAAGGTCACAGTGAGGTCAAATATTCGATTTTTGATGGTTTGGTACAGATAACTCGAGAACGGAAGAGCTACCAATGTTAATTACACCACGTGATTCAGGAGGGTGATGGCTAGTGCTGATTAGATTTTTGGTCAACATCGGTCAACGGTCAAGGTCACGGTGAGGTCAAACATTCGATTTTGATGGTTTGGTACAGAATCATCGTAGCAACTTCTGGTTTCGCGCTACGTCTTCTCTAGAGACAGCTTTTATTAGTCAAGGTCAGAGGTGAAGTTGACGATTTCGTAAGTACCAGTCTATGACTGCTTGTTACTTACGAAATCTAAAGATTTCGTAAGTATATTGATGCTTCCGTTTCTGTTGTTTTGTTTGTTTGTATGTTTGTTTGTTTGTTTGTAGGCACGATAACTCGAGAACGGAAGAAGCTACCAATGTCAAATTACATCATGTGATTCAGAGGGTGATGGCTAGCGCTGATTAGATTTTGGTCAAAATCGGTCAAAGGTCAAGGTCACAGTGAGGTCAAACATAATTCCGTAAATTAACATGGAGAAATGTGAGTATTTTTGCTTCGCTCGACGTTACGAGTTCGTTTTAACTTCGATTTTAATTTTGTCTTCGGTTTTTGCGATCGCTTCGGATGCTTAAAACTCGGTTGTCGAAATTCTGGTAAAAATCGGATGTTTTGGAGACGTTTTAAGATTGAATAAAAAATATTTCACTCGAAGCGTCAAGGGTCGTCCCATGATGCAGTGCGCTCGAGCAGACGTCACGGGTCGTCCCATGATGCAGTGCGCTCGAGCAGACGCGTCGTTGAGTCACGTTAAGGTTTCCGTGTGCGCGGTGACGGTTTTTTCAATAAAGATGGTGTTAAAAGTCCATTTTTATTTATCGCAATAAAGGTTATCGTCGCATGCCTGACTCGCTGAGCGTCGGATTATGTAAGATTGTTGGTGGATGGCCGAATATTACGGTTGTGACTTTGATAAAATAATATTAAATAATTGCGTGGAGAAATGCGATTTTGCTTTGCTCGACGTTGCGAGTTACATTTTAACTATCGATTTTAATTTTGTCTTCGGTTTTTTGCGATCGCTTAGGACGCTTAAAACTCGTTGTCGAAATTCTGGTAAAATCGGATGTTTTATGAGATTTATGTCGGGTGTCGTATCTGAGGTGTTATGCACTGAAGATTATGCTAAATGAGGGGGATTGTAAGACACAGCATTACGCGCTCGTTTGCGTCGCTACCTTCTCTCGAGACAGCTTTTATTAGACAAGGTCAGAGGTCAAGTTGACGATTTCGTAAGTACCAGTCTATGACTGCTTGTTACTTACGAAATCTAAAGATTTCGTAAGTATATTAATGACTTCGGTTTCTGTTTGTTTGTTTGTTTGTTTGTATGTTTGTTACTTACGAAATCTAAAGATTTCGTAAGTATATGATGACTATACCGTTTCTGTTTGTTTGTTTGTATGTTGTTTGTTTGTTTGTTTTAGGCACGATAACTCGAGAACGGAAGAAGCTACCAATGTCAAATTACACACGTGATTCAGGAGGGTGATGGCTTAGTGCTGATTAGATTTTGGGGCAAAATCGGTCAAAGGTCAAGGTCACAGTGAGGTCAATAATCGATTTTTGATGTTTGGCACAGATAACTCGAGAACGGAAGAAGCCACCAATGTCAAATTACACCACGTGATTCAGGAGTGATGGCTAGTGCTGATTAGATTTGGGCAAATCGGTCAAAGTCAAGGTCACAGTGAGGTCAAATAATCGATTTTGATGGTTTGGCACAGATAACTCGAGAACGGAAGAAGCTACCAATGTCAATTACACCACGTGATTCAGGAGGGTGATGGCTAGTGCTGATTAGATTTTGGTCAAAATCGGTCAAGGTCAGGTCACGGTGAGGTCAAACATTCGATTTTTGATGGTTTGGTACAGAATCATCGTAGAAACTTCTGGTTTGCGTCGCTACCTTCTCTAGAGACAGCTTTTATTAGACAAGGTCAGAGGTCAAGTTGACGATTTCGTAAGTACCAGTCTATGACTGCTTGTTTGTTTGTTTGTTTGTATGTTTGTTTGTTTGTAGGCACGATAACTCGAGAACGGAAGAAGCTACAATGTCAAATTACATCACGTGATTCAGGAGGGTGATGGCTAGTGCTGATTAGATTTTGGTCAAAATCGGTCAAAGGTCAAGGTCACAGTGAGGTCAAATTTCGATTTTTGATGTTTGGTACAGATAACTCGAGAACGGAAGAAGCTACCAATGTCAAAATTACACACCCGATATTCAGGAGGGTGATGGCAAGTGCTGATTAGATTATTGGGTCACAAATCGGATCAAGTCAAGGTCAAGGTCACAGGTGAGGTCAAACATTCGATTTTTTGATGTTGGTACAGAATCATCGTAGAAACTTCTGGTTTGCGCGCTACCTGATTCAGAGACAGCTATAATTAGCAAGGGTCAGAGGTCACAGTTGAGATTTCGTAAGTAACATCTCTGACTCTTGTTGTTTGTTGTATTGTAGGTACAACAGGATAATTCATTCGGAAGAACGGAAGAAGCGTACAATCAATGTCAAATTCACCACCACGTGATTCAGGAGGGGTGATGGCTAGGCTGATAGATTTTGGTCAAAATCGGTCAACGGTCAAGGTCACGGATGAGGTCAACATTCGATTTTTGATGGTTTGGTACAGATAAACTCGAGAACGGAAGAAGCTACCAATGTCAAATTACCAACCACGTGATTCAGGAGGGTGATGGCTAGTGCTGATAAATTTTGGTCAAAATCGGTCAAGGTCAAGGTCACGGTGAGGTCAAACATCCATTTGATGTTTGGTACAGATAACTCGAGAACGAAAGAAGCTACAATGTCAAATTACACCACGTGATTCAGGAGGTGATGGCAAGTGCTGATTAGATTTTGGTCAACATCGTCAACGGTCAAGGTCACGGTGAGGTCAAACATTCGATTTTATGGGTTTGGTACAGAATCATCGTAGAAACTTTTGGTTGCGTCGCTACCTTCTCTAGAGACAGCTTTATTAGACAAGGTCAGAGGTCAAGTTGACGATTTTCGTAAGACCAGTCTATGACGCTTGTTACTTACAATTAAAGATTTCTAAGTATATTGATGACCTTCGTTTCTGTTTGTTTGTGTGTTTGTTGTTTGTAGGCACGATAACTCGAGAACGGAAGAAGCTACCAATGTTCAAATTAAACACCACGTATTCAGGAGGGTGATGGCTAGTGCTGATTAGATTTTGGTCAAATCGGTCAAAGGTCAAGTCACAGTGAGGTCAAATTCGATTTTGATGTTGGTACAGATAACTCGAGAACGGAAGAAGCTACCAATGTCAAATTACACCACGTGGATTCAGGAGGGTATGGCTAGTGCTGGTTAGATTTTGGTCAAAATCGGTCAAAGTCAAGGTCACCGTGAGGTCAACATCCAAAAAATGATAACTCGAGAACGGAAGAAGCTACCAATGTCAATTACACGACGTGATTCAGGAGGGTGGTGGCAAGTGCGATTAGATTTTGGTCGAAATCGGTCAACGGTCAAGTCACGGTGAGTGTCAAACATCGTTTGATGTTTGGTACGAAATACGAGAACGGAAGAAGCTACCAATGTCAATTACACCACGTGATTCAGGAGGGTGATGGCTAGTACTGATTAGATTTGGTCAAATCGGTCACGGTCAAGGTCACGGTGAGGTCAAACATTCGATTTTTGATGGTTTGGTACAGAATCATCGTAGAAACTTCTGGTTTGCGTCGCTACCTTCTCTAGAGACAGCTTTTATTAGACAAGGTCAGAGGTCAAGTTGATGATTTCGTAAGTACCAGTCTATGACTGCTTGTTTGTTGTTTGTGAGCACGATATCGGAGAACGGAAGACTACGTTCAAATTACACCACGTGATTCAGGAGGTGATGGCTAGTAGCTGAATTAGATTTTGGTCTAAAATCGGTCCAAAGTCAAGGTCACAGTGAGGTCAAATATTCGATTTTTGATGTTTGGTACAGATACTCGAGAACCGGAACGAAGCTACCATAGTTAAATTACCACGTGATCCAGGAGTGATGGTAGTGCGATTAGATTGGTCAACATCGATCAACCGGTCAAGTCACGCGTGAGTCAAACATTCGATTTTGATGGTTTGGTACAGACTCATCGTAGCAACTTCTGGTTTGCGTCCGCTACCATTCTTCTAGAGGACCAGCTTTTATTAGTCAAGGTCAGAGTGTGAAGTTTGACGATTTTCGTAAGTACCCAGTCTATGACTGCTTGTTATTTACGAATCTAAACGATTTCGTAAGTATTATTTGATGCCTTCCGTTTCTGTTTGTTTGTTTGTTTGTATGTTTGTTTGTTTGTTTGTAGGCACGATAAACTCGAGAACGGAAGAAGCTACCAATGTCAAATACATCAGTGATCAGGAAGGTGATGGCTAGCGCTGATTAAGATTTTGGTCAAAATCGGTCAAAGTCAAGTCAACAGTGAGGTCAAACATAATTCCGTAAATTAACATGGAGAAATGTAGTTTTTTGCTTCGCTCGACATTACGAGTTCGTTTAACTTCGATTTAAATTTTGTCTTCGTTTTTGCGATCGCTTCGGATGCTTAAAACTCGGTTGTCGAAATTCTGGTAAAAATCGGATGTTTTGGAGACGTTTTAAGATTGAAATAAAATATTTCACTCGAGCGTCAAGGTCGTCCCATGATGCAGTGTGCTCGAGCAGACGTCACGGGTCACGTCCATGATGCAGGTGCGCTCGAGCAGACGCGTCGTTGAGTCACGTTAAGGTTTTCCGTGTGGCGCGGTGACGGTTTTTCAATAAAGATGGTGTTTAAAAGTCATTTTTTATCTCAATAAAGGTTATCGTCGCAGCCTGACTCGCTGAGCCGTCGGATTATGTAAAGATGTTGGTGGATGGCGATATTACGTTTTGTGACTTTGATAAAATAATATTAAATAATTGCGTGGAGAAATGCCGATTTTTGCTTTGCTCGACGTTGCGAGTTCATTTTAACTTCGATTTTAATTTGTCTTTTTTTGCGATCGCTGGACCTAAACTCGTTGTCAAATTCTGGTAAAATCGGATGTAATGAGATTTATGTCGGGTTCGATCTAGGTGTAGCACTGAAGATTACAATGAGGGGATTGTAAGACACAGCATTACCGCATCGTTTGCGTCGCTACCTTCTCTCGAGACAGTCTTTTATTGACAAGTAGAGTCATGGATTTCTAGTAATCTATGAACTGCTGTTACTTACAATTAAAGATTCGTAAGTATATTGATGACTTCGGTTTCTTTGTTTGTTTGTTTGTTGTATGTTTGTTACTTACGAAATCTAAGATTTCGTAAGTATATTGATGACTACCGTTCTGTGTTTGTTTGTATGTGTTTGTTTGTTGTTTGTAGCAGACGATACTCTGAGACGAAGATAGCTACCAATGTCAAATTACATCACTGATTCAGGAGGGTGAATGCTAATGCTGACTAGATTTGGGCAAAAGTCGTCAAGAGTCAAGGTCACAGTGAGGTCAAATAGATCGATTGGATGTTTGCGACAGATACAGTCAGACGAACGAGCAGAAGAAGCTACCAATGTCATTACAACATACGTGATTCAGGGACGGTGATGTGCTAGTGCTCGATTAGATTTGGGCCAAATCGGTCAAAGGATCAAGTCACAGTGAGGTCAATATTCGTTTTTGATGGTTTGGCACAGATAACCTCGAGAACGGAAGAAGCTCACCAATGTCAAATTACACCACGTGAATTCAGGAGGGTGATGGCTAAGTGCTGATTAGATTTTGGTCAAAAATCGGTCAACGGTCAAGGTCACGGTGAGGTAAAACTTCGATTTTTATGTTTGTAAGAATCATCGTAGAACTTCTGATTTGCATCGCTACCTCTCTGAGACAGCTTTTATTAGACAAGGTCAGAGGTCAAGTTGAGATTTCGTAAGTACAGTCTATGAGCTTTTTGTTTGTTGTTTGTAGCACGATAACCGAGAACGGAAGAAGTACCAATGCAAATTACACCACGTGATTCAGGAGGTGATGGCTAGTGCTGATTAGATTTTGGTCAAAACTGGTCAACGGTCAAGGTCACGGTGAGGTCAAACATTCGATTTTGATGGTTTGGTACAGATAACTCGAGACGGAAAAGCTACCAATGTCAAATTACACCACGTGATCAGGAGGGTGAGGCTAGTGCTGATTAGATTTTGGTCAAAATCGGTCAACGGCAAGGTCACGGTGAGGTCAAACCATTCGATTTTTCATGGTTTGGTAACAGAATCATCGTAGAAACTTCTGGTTTGCGTCGCCTACTTACCTCTAGAGACAGCTTTTATTAAGACAAAGGCAGAAGGTAAGTTGAATGATCTTCGTAAAGTACCGTCTATGTACTGCTTGTTACTACGAAAATCTAAGATTTCGTAAGTTATTGTGACTTCGTTCTGTTGTTTGTGTTTTGTTTGTTTGTAGGCACGATAACTCGAAACGGAAGAAGCTACGAATGTCAATTACACACGTCATTCAGGAGGGTAGGCTAGTGCTGATTAGATTTTGGTCAAAATCGGTCAAAGGTCAAGGTCACAGTGAGGTCAATATCCAATTTTGATGGTTGGTACAGATAACTCGAGAACGGAAGAAGCTTACCAAATGTCAAATTACACCACGTTATTCAGGAGGTTATGCTAGTGCTGGTTAGATTTGGTCAAAATCGTCAAAGTCAGGTCACAGCGGGTCAATATTCCATTTTGATGTTTGGTACAGGCGAGGTCAAATATTCGATTTTTGATGGTTTGGTACAGATAACTCGAGAACGGAAGAACTAACCAATGTCAATTACACACCATGATCAGGAGAAGTGATGGCTGTCGTGATTAGATTTTGGTGAAAATCGGTCAAAGGTCAAGGTCACCAGTGAGGTCAAACATCCAAAAAATGATAACTCGAGACTGAAGAAGCTGCCAATGTCAATTACACCACGTGATTCACGAGGTGATAGCTAGCGCTGATTAGTTTTGGTCAAAATCGGTCAAAGGCAAGGTCACAGTGAGGTCAAACATCAAAACACTATTCGATCTTTGATGGTTTGTACGATCATCGTAGAAACTTCTGTTTGCGTTGCTACCTTCCTAGAGACAGCTTTATTAGACAAGGTCAGAAGGTCAAGTGAGATTTCGTAATACCAGTCTATGACTGCTGTGTTGTTGTTTGTTTGTAGGCACGATAACTGAGAACAGAAGAAGCTACCAATGCCAAAATACCACGTGATTCAGGAGGTGATGGCTAGAGCTGTTAGATTTTGGTCAAATCGGTCAAAGTCAAGTCACAGCGAGGTCAAATATTCCATTTTTGATGGTTTGGTACAGGCGAGGTCAAATATTCGTTTTGTGGTTTGGTACAGATAACTCGAGACCGGAAGAAGCTACCAATGTCAAATTACACCACGTGGTTCAGAGAGGTGATGGCTAGTGCTGATTAATTTGGTCAAAATCGGTCCCGGTCAAGGTCACGGTGAGGTCAAACATACGATTTTTGATGGTTTGGTACAGAATCATCGTAGAAACTTCTGTTGCGTCGCTACCCCTTCTCTAGAGACAGCTTTTATTAGCAAGTCAGGCAGAGTCAAGTTGATGTTTTCGTAAGTACCAGTCTAGTGACTGCTTGTTTGTTTGTTTGTTTGTAGCACGATAATCTCGAGAAGCGGAAGAGCTACCAAGTCAAATTACACCACGTGAATTCAGGAGGGTGATGGCTAGTGCTGATTAGATTTTGGTCAAAATCGGTCAAAGGTCAAGGTCCACAGTGAGGTCAAACATAATTCGTAAATTCACGTGGAGAAATGGAGATTTTTGCTTCGGTCGACGTTACGATTTTGATGGTTTGGAACAGATATCATCGTAGAAACTTCTGGTTTACGTCGCTACTTCTCTCGACGACAGCTTTTATTAGACAAGGTCAGAGGTCAAGTTGACGATTTCGTAAGTACAGTCTATACGACTGCTTGTTTTGTTTGTTTGTGAACAGTATTATGGAAAAACTCCTCGACAGATTCGACGAAACTTGGTGGGGGGTTAGGTCTGGTCCAAGATCATGCCATTAGATTTGGACTTGGTCCAAAGTCCAATATGGCCGCTATGGCGCCAATTTGAAAAATATTTGAATCTTTTTTGCATTTCTACATGTTTTAAGTAATTCCAACCCCCCCCCCCCACCCCAAAAAAAATTGTTAGAGAAAAAAAATTTTGCACTTTTTTTTCAACAAAATTTCGATTTCTTTTTTTTTGATTTCTACATGTTTTAAGTGATTTCCAACCCCCCCCCGCCAAAAAAAAAATTGTTAGACGAAAAAAAAAATTTGCAAATTTTTTTTTCAACCAAATTTCGAATTTTTTTTTTTGCATTTCTACATTTACAAAGTGATTTCCAACAAAAAAATATGCCAAAATTATAATTGCGGCTGATTTGGAACTTCAGGTGGATATACCCACAGTAAAATCAATTTCTGTCTCAAGGATCTCATTATGACGAATGAATTGAATGTAAAAAGTTAAAGTAAGGGAAAGTTGAAAACTATAACTCTGTCGAGCACTGTTGACGTCAATGAATGAATAGATATCAGGTTCACTGAGTGACCTAGCAGTATGGCGGCGGAGGTTTTGCACTCTACCGAGTGCTCCCCCTCTAGTTTCATGAGGAGTACTTGCCATGTACCAAGTTTCAATTTTTTTCCTGGTGCGATTTCAGAAGATACAGAGGTCCAAAGTTTTTCCATTTTCCAATGTGGCTGCCACACCACGTGACCTTTGAACTCACAATTATCATTGAAGCATCCACATGAGTAGTCACACCAATGTGAAAATTTCGTCTCAATCCGACACGCGGTTGCGGAGAAAAACACGAAAGATATTGGACAACAACAGCAAACAAACAGACAGACAAACAAATGAAATTGCAAGTTGAGCAAGGAATTCCGGAATAACTTTGTCATATCTCCATGATCTCTGACAAAAACCTGGAAATCAATTTGTTCTCATAGAGTCGATACTGCTACTGTTAATGAGTTATAGCACTTAGTTTGGTCATGATCATAACTTGAAGTCAATCGGACTTGAAATGTCGTTTTATCGCAATTTGAAAGTTTGACCCGACCCCCCACCCAGACATTCGACCCCCGACACTAAGAAGGGTTGGTTGTGACACCCCAATGAGACATATGGTTGATGCAGAATGGAAGATGCACATTTTGGATTTAGTTTGAAGTCGATACGACCATTTTAGCGGACGTTATTGAGAAAATAAGAATTTCGGTTTTCAGTGACCTTGACCTTGACTTTGACCTCGATTCACCAAAACGACGTGTCTAAGTTGGACCATGGCCGAGGTCTGTACCAGTTTGGTCATGATCGCTGAAACGGTTGTGGTGCTGCAAGGTAAAGAAAACAAACACACAGACAGACAGACAGACAGACACACAGATGACACACACACAACGCGACCAACATAATTGCCGAAATCCGATGGATTCCGGCAATTATAAACAAACACACAAACAAACGGAGGCGATCAATATACTTGTCCAAATTTTTTTGCCAAGTAATAAATTGACTTTTAGGCGATGTTGCCCTTTGACCTGAAAAAAAACGAACAAAAAGAATGGCTTCAGTGACACAATGTGCAATACCTGCTCCAATTTCAAGTGTGATCAGATGAAAAATGACGGTTTTATGCAACCTTGACCTTTTGATCTAAAAAAAAAAACAAACAATCACCTCCCGACCCCCTTTTTGGTGAAGCAATCAGTGACCCAATATGCAAATTCTTAAAACTTCAAGTCAATTGGATGAAGAACGATTTTATGTGTTCTTCCATATTTTCAACAAAGCCTTGTGAAAAATTGATGACAAAGCTAGCTCAAATGTAAAAATGTAAGGCCTGGTCCAACAGACATACAACCACAACACACCACACACACACACACACACACACACACACACACAATCTCCTGCTGCACGGTGGACGGCTAATACTTTCAGGAAACCGAAGATGACGACTCATCCAAACGCAACATTAACAAACTCGTTAATTGTGTTTTTCTTGGTCATTTCAATTCAGGAAATCGATATTCAGAATTTCCACCAATTCGTGTGTGATGTGTTTTTCTCTTTAAATTGGTCAATTTTGAAACTTCATCACAGAGTCGTCGTCTTTCTTGTCTGCCTCTACGTGATTACAACAGCAGTCCGGTTGATTCGGGTGATCTGTCCAATTGACAAGGTTACCTGTTGTTTTTAAATATTCCATTTCAAAATGTTTGCTTAAGCACACAAGCAGTGTTTAGTTATTTATTCAATTATCCCCCCCTCCCCCCATCTTCTCATGCCTGGTTTGGTAATGGTTAGGTTGGTGGGCTTGGGGATCCTCGATCCTGCGTCTGAATCCCACTTGGCTGTAATAATTAACTACAGTGGGTTGACCCATCTATCATCTTTCTGAGGTTGGCAAATATGAGTGTCAGCTTGTGCAGGTTTCCTGTGTCGGAGTGGTATGACCCATCCAGTGAGTTGTGCCCGCAGATAGCCAAGGAGACGTGCTTAAGCAAAACCAACCTCTGCACAGATATGGTTCTTAACGGAATGGATGGATTTGGCACACTGTCATGTTTGCCCTCAATTAACAACAAAGTAGACACCTAATGCATGCTGTTTTTTCCTGTTTCTATTTTGATCGTCTGTCACCACAGTCCGTGAAGCCCTACCTAGCATCTGAGACCTGAGTGTAGTGTGCCGCTCTTACTCCGATATCGAAGTTAATTTCCGAGACAGGGTCACCGTGCTTCCCACCCAGGCGATTGCTTCTTCAATACTACCAAACCTGCATGCCTCTTCCCCGTTCATTGTTTAGTTTATTAATTAAATATTAAATCGAGTATTATAATAAAATAACATCACTTCAATTTTGTTCTTCAGTCTTCAGGAGATTGTACTCTGTTTCGAAGTATTGAAATATCACCTCGAGAACAATTGTAGGATTTCCGATTCGGAACATAAACCACAGCACTGCTATTTTGGGAAAGTAGTCGAGTGGGTGCTAAAGGGTGAAAAGCCGCGTATTGTAAATATTGCCTTCAAATCCTCAGAGCCAGATTTTCCAACTGTGTCGCTTCTCGCGGACCCCGTTCCCATCTCTACCCCACCCACTCCTCTTTCGATTCTCATAGTCCTCAACATCCTCCTCCCAAAGCCTCAAACCCTGTCACTTTCTCCAACGTCTGTCCCTTCTCTGACCCCCTCCCACTTACTCATTTAGCACGTAACCATAGCTCCCCCCCCCCAAGATACTGATTCTGGTTTTGCCACTCATTTTGTTCGTCTATTCTCTCTCTTTTTTTGCTTCGGGAGAGGGGCAATCCAACTATCTGAGCTTCGTACTATCACCGTGTGTCGCAACAAATGATGACATCATAACTCGAATATTGCCTGATAATGTGACATTGTAAAACTCTACGACATGCATTGTTCCGGACACTGAGAGCTCTCTGGTCGATTGAGGTTTCATTTCAATATACATGCCTAGTACAACGTTTACGCCCGCTCAGCCACAATCGTGCAATTTGCATGAAAGCGCGGTACATGGCTAAAGAATCACGGTGGTACGATTGCATTCCCGAGTTGCGCATGCGCAAGAGAACAGGTGTGATCATCATTTTTTCCATCTGCCTGTGGTTCCTGGCAGTGAAACAAAATTTGTAATATCATTTCACACTAGTTGGAAATTCTACTACATAAAGGACACAAGACAACAGCATGGAAAGACTAATGTAACGTTGTTAAAATAAGTATGTGGCGTTGAAAGTATCGCTGTCATCTAGCAGCGGTTACAATATTCCAGATTTTATTTTTTCTACAACCGTTTAAAATATTTTATTTACCTCTCGCTTACCCCCCTCGCTGAGGAGAGGGTATTGACTTAGGTCGTGTTTTTAATTGGCCGTCAATCCGGATTCTTTGGCCATATTTATGTTGGCGGTTGTTCATTCTGTGTTCTGTCATTCTGTGCTGTCTGTTGTCTGTTGTGTGGTTTGTATTACTCCTGTAGCCCACACCGTGTTCAGCGAATCATTGACCAATACTGGGGGGTACAGAACGTCGGCATGTCAACTTAGACACGTCGTTTGGTGAATCATCTAAGGTCAGGAAGGTCAAGGTCGAAGGGTCACCGCAAAAAACCGAAAAATCCTTACTTTCGAATAACGTTCCGCTATAAATGGTCATCGACTTCAAACCTAAATCAATTGCATCTTGCAATATGCATTGCCGAACATCTTCCAAGTACTGCATGTCTCGTACTTGGTGGTTCACACCAGCGCAACCCGTTCTAGCGGTTTCGGTGGGTGGGGCGAATGTCGAGGGGGCGGTCAAAACTTTCAAATCGATAAAAACGCCATTTAAGTCCGATTGACTTCCAATTATGATCGTGACTCAAACTAGTGCTATAGCTCGTTAAACAGTAGCGGCTATGACTTATAAAGAACCAAATTGATGTCAGGTTTTTGTTTTTTTCAGAGATCATGAGATATGACAAATTTATTCGGCAATCCGATTGGCCAACGAGCGATGTTGGATTGATTTTTGTTTGTGTTTGTTTGTTTTGTCGCTCAAGAACTTTCGTGTTTTTCTCCGCAACCACTTGTCGATTGAGACAATTTTTAAACATTGGTGGCAAATACTTATGTTT
>CM068967.1:78456284-78466521 GCA_035128595.1 Eptatretus atami
ATCTTGGTGTTTGGTCATTTTCTTGATTTCTGCATCGTTTACACCTCAATCAGCAATGCCTTCTTCTCTTTTTTTATACCTAAGTATGTTATTTGATTGCAACCTTTGTTTTCAATGTTCACGCTCGATGGGATTATTAGTTCGTACGTGAACGGTAGGTACTTTCATGTTTTCAGTGATTCATTTTGGTTCATGTTCCCATAATGAGAGAGATGTCATGTGTTGAACATGCTTTTAGTCCTTCATCGCCTTCTCAAACCTTCTTCACCACTCTCTACACACCTTGGTCGGGTAAAGTACCAATTTTTGCTTTTTCGAGACAAGTCCTCATCTGAATGCTCTGGTTCCTCATCCCCTCTCTTGCAGAACATTGAAGAACTTCTACCAAAACGAATGTCCTGACTGGCACGGCGTGAACACTACGTGACTCTATCTACACGTATTTTTGAGAGTGACGTCGATCGCATGGGGGCAGGAAGATCGCTATTGTTACCCCTTCATCATGCATTCACGATGGTTTCCCCTGATGAATCTCCCACTGTTTCCGTCTCCCCCTTCTACTGACCAGCGATGCGCATCCGAGAGCGAGGCTTTATCGTTCAAGTCTGACAGTTGGGTAAACTCTGTGGAACTGGGGCCATTTCTTGAACTCGCTTTGTATTATTTTTTAAACTCGAAGGGTATCATCATCATCATCATCATCATGTAAAAGTTTTAACAGTTTCTGAGCTTTTTGTTTGGACAGTGAGTACGATTCCCACAGAAAGTTCATTCCTGGGAGGAAAGCCCCAAGGTTCTAAAACTGACTCGGCCCAAGTTGCTCTTTGTATAACCAACTTTACGTTACATTCTCCGACGTGTCACCAACAAGGCATTTGAGTGCGTACAGAACCTGTATGACGTCACAATGTGCCAACTACAAGGATTTATTTTATCTTTCTTTTTGATGAAGTTTCTCGGTTTGTAACTGAACGCCCTACATCTGGAAAATTCAAATGGATTTGTTCATTCCGGCAAAAAGTGGAGCCTCGAATTTCCAGCTCCACGATGGCTTGTCCCAATTATGTTTGGTATACAGATGATATGAGTGTTCTAAATGACTTCGCGATCACTTAAGGGTAACCACTGAACTTTGGTCATCCCACATGCTGTGTAATGAGGTCCAAAGTCTCCTGCGGTGGGCAATGGGAATTTCTCCCTCGTCAGGGAGGGGGTTCATGTTGTCGTTTATTATGTATTTGTGGAATTTTACTGTGATGTGGTTTTTTGAGGGAAACGGTGCAATAAATATATTTGTTTTCCTTTTTCTTTTTCACTCTTGTGACGACGTTTCTTTGCAAACTATAGGGAGGAATGATTCTACACTCAATCTGTATGAATAAGCAATGGTTGAGTGAAACATCTCACTGGAGATGCGAGAGTTTGAATTGTCAGTTATTGGATGTTGAAAAGGAAATCCTAAGGCGCTCTGCTCCACCGCCTGCCGTGTCTCGAGGCGTTGCTGTGTGTATCCACTGATAGGCCGGATCCAGATCCGACCTGAACCAAAATTGAATCGACTTGTTCTCGCCATTAACCAACTCATCTACAAATTTTTGAAATATCGTTTGGCCTCATCTCTCAATGGTGAAGAATCACTAAAAATAAATATATCGAATCCAGATCCGGATGTTCACAAAATCGAATTAATTATTCTTGCAACACATCCGACCTGTCCATGAAGTTTAGTCCGAATCCGTCACAATGATTTGAGATATCGTGCTGTATATCATTTTTCGCCGACTCTCTCATTAGTGAAGAATCACTAATTAAAATAAAGGAACCGGATATGGATCTGGATCTTCACCAACATTTAATCATTTCGTCGTCGTCACACAACCAACTGGAACACAAAATTTCAGCCGAATCCATCCACAACCTTTTCAGATATCCTGCTCACAGAACAAAGAGATAAGGCTGAAAATATAACCTCCCTCCACTTTCGGTGGCGGGAGGGAACTATCAGGAAGGAAAAACTGGAATTTGGAAGGAGGTGGCTTGTTGAGGTGGGGGGTTAACAGGAGTGGAAAAGATCATGGTTTTTGATTGGGGAATGAATCTGAGATGGTGGTGAACAGCCGGCTTGAAGATCTGGAGGGGAGAATGAGATTGAAGAGAATGTGGAAGTTGGTTCACTGGCGGGGAAAAAAGGAGGAATGAATGAATGGAGGGGGCCGTACTGGCAGGCCACATGCACCCTGCAGAAACCTGGGGGGAAGAGAACATGGAAAGGAAGAGAAGAGGGTGCAAGACCACAAGGGACGGTAGAATACAAAGACAACTGACGTGTCTTTGAGGGGAAGTGATTGGCCCAATCGACTCAGCATCATCACAGGAGATTCTAATGATCTTGAGGACTTAGTTTCTACAGCGTCAACCTGAGCAAGGTGTAAGGCAGGTGCGCCAGCCCGAGGGGAGAGCAGCACTCCATCAAGCTGAGGATGAAGGCCTTGTAGGTGGATAGAGTTCAATTAGGAAAAAGGAAGGACTTTGCATGACAAAGGATGCCCAGTTGGCGACTGGCTTTGGAGCCAACTTGGGTGTGTGGTTTTTGCCCAAGAGAGATCATGGCTGATGGTGAGACCCAAACGTTTGAGTGACTGAACTTATTCAAGAGGATTGTTAAGGAAGTAGATTGGAGGGTTCGCCAGACAGTCCATTTAAGAGAGATCTCTCTCTCTCTCTAATCGAGTGCAGCCTGTGGCTGCTGCTGCATCATTGGTTGGGACGCGGCTATGCGCTGATGCAGTGTCCCCCTTACCCAGTACACTGGTACTCATTTTGCCGACCTCGGAAGGATGACAGGCTGAGTCAACCTCCTGGTGTATATTAAATTCAGCGGCCAACGGGCTTGAACTCAGGACCCTAGGATCCAAGCACCACCCTAACACAGAAGCCAACACTAGCTCATTTAAGAAGATAGACTCATGTGAAACTGTCAGTCCAACTGAGAACAGAGCAGAAAAACTTGGAATCCAGAATTGGAATGGAGAAAAGAAATCAAAGGAGGTTACCTGCACACTCATATTTCAATCAGAAGAAAGGAACAACTCTGCTTCTTGATTGTCTGATGTCTTTCCTGAGGCTAGACCAGTTGTGTTGGCCACATAAATATCACAGGGTGTCCAATCTGAGCCCCTACGCACATGATCTCCAAATGGATTGGAGTACAAATTCTTGGGTTTTTCAGCTTGTCAACTTTCTGCAACAGCTGACCACAACTCGACATTTACAAACATGCTATCTTATGGTTTCAGTGTTTATCGTGTCGTTTAATTTAGTTCTCTGTGGGTGTCGTTTTTCCTTTTATGCACTAAAAAATTCCTCATCTTGTTATGTATATACAACTCAGGCCGAGTCAATACTGTAAATGCCTATAGCGATTGTAAAGTTCAATGAAACTATTTCTGGAATGAATATGAAGAATTTATTCCCTCCGTCCATCAAAATAGACAGACCAGTCATTCCCGCAGCTTGGTTCCTCATCAGTGGATATTTGGGTGAAAGGGTGCCAGCCATATCAGTAATTGTGTCTCCACGACATCACGACAAAGGCAAGGTATTGTTGTTCTAGTTTCTTGGATCCCGGAGAGCTCATGGTCTGGGGTTGATCCTGGAAGCGAGGAGGTTGAACGGATCCACACCCGTTCCAGGACTAAACAAGCATCATTTGATCGAGTCAACACTAGACTTGCCTTTTTTTGAAATTGCGGTCATAAATATTTACATGTATATAATCATCAACAGCATATCCGCAGCAATAAAACAAAACACCAGGTACGCGTGTTCCAAAACACCTCCAGACTGCCCATGAACAACATTATCAACACACACAAGTAACAATACCGAGGGATCCTCTTACACTTCCACAGTCTCACGTCACAACATCCGCCGTGTCCTGTCGGTCCATTATCGTCAGTGAGTGGCATCATAATCCAACACCATGAGCGGTGAATCATTGCCACGAGTCCAGCAAGCAGTGGCTTAAGAACAAAACCCACCTGCAGTCAACACCTTTATGGAACTATGATCTCTTAAAGCATCAAAAGATGCTCAAAATACCGTGAGTACACATTCAACTCAAAAATACTCTTGAGTGGACTCTTGAGAAAAAGCACGTGGAAAGCGTCTTTCAATCTCTTGCTATGCGTTCCCGACTACAATCTATATTTCCTACGAGCCACCATTTTTGCTCAATCTCGATATTCCCCAATGCTGAGGGAGTAGCGCACATCTGATTGGCGAGATGGTGTAAAATGGATAATATTTTTGACCAAATACTGCGAAACGTTTTTTTGTAAGTGACAAGAAGGCAATTTTTTTGTTCCACGGTATGTTCAAGTATATGATTCAATTGAAATAAAACAAAGGGTTTAAACGCTGCAGGAAAACAAACAAAATAAATTGTGGAAGTTTAGCAGACGATTCATGCAGCGTCTTTTACACCCACCTTATTTACGCATCGCAATTAGTTATTCGTGCTGATTGTTTGTGGCCTTTATGACGTCCCTAAAAACAGTAAGTTTCCCGTTTGGAATGGTTTTCCGTTTTGGTTTATTGCTGGAGAGGCAGACAGAGGAAAGCAATTGCCTTACTGCTCGATGTGCACGTGTGATCGGGACAGAATTCCGGACAATTTGGAAATTCGGGCAAAAAGTACTGATAAACTGCAGGTTCCTGTTCCAATTCACAAGGATACACAAGGTAACTCGACGCAGGAGGAGGACATTCAGCCATCAGGCTGTGCCACATCAACACCACACCAATTTATATAAAAAAGAAAAAATGCAATTTTTAGATTTTTTGGAGTTTCTTCTGTAAATTTTCCCCCTTTCCAGGGGTGGGGGGGGGGGGGGGGGTGGAGTGGGCGAAGGCGTTCTTGGGTCAAAAAACACACACAACATCAACCACACAACACCCCTTGACGAGACCCCACCAACATCACTTCGGTACACACGCACACAATCACCCATCAATACTCAAACTACCTAAAAGTCTTCCCAACATCCCCGTACCCTCTATCTCCATAACTTCCAAGTACCTATCTATTCCAATTTAAACATTTATCTACTTCTTCTGGTTAGCATTAACTTCTGATTACTTCTGAGACCATTCCATGCTAATAACTCTGAGTAAAAGTCCCCTGTTCTTAACTACCGTCTTCACTCTCCTCGTCTTTACTTTAACTCAAGCTATGCCCCTGGTTCTGTCACTGTCTACTCTGTTGAATAATTCATCTTCACTTATTTTATCGATACCTTTCATTATCTTAAGCATCTCTATCATATTCTCTCGTAACCACTCCTTTCTAGTGTATAAAGCCCTGTCTCCTTCAGCCGATCTCATTGATTCTGGGCATAGCTCGACTAAGCTATCCAGTAAGCCCTGCGCTGAACCTCTCCATGGCATCGATGTCCTCCTGAGTTGTGGTGACCAAAACTGCACAACTATTCTCGATGTGGCCTCACTAAATTCCGACATTGATGATAACACCACCTCTTTGATTTACAAATGATCTCCCTTCAAATACAACCTAAAACCCGATTTGCTTTCCTATAGCTGCCTGGTACTGTGCTGCCTGCTTACCTCCCATATCTATTACCACCCAGATCTTCTCTGTGTGACATGCTCAAAATTAATCCTTACATCGTGTAATCTCTATTTTCATTGTTCTTTCCCTCCCGACACCTTACACTTGCTCAGGTTAAATTCCATCTGCCAATCTTTTCCCAATCTATACAAGCTATCAACACTTTCTTGTATCTGTTCATCACCCCTCTGCTATCCACTTCACCTCCAAGCTTTGTGTCATCTGCAAATTTGGAAAGTTACTCTTTACCCCATCATCCAAATCATTGATGTAAATAATGAATAGTAATAGGTCCGAGTACTGATCCTGAGGTACCCGCTACTTACATCCTCCAGCAAAACATCCCCCCACTCACAGCCACTCTTTGCTTCCTATCACTAAACCAGTTTACAATCCATTAGCTACCTGACAGTCACTCACAGCCCTCACTTTGGTTAACAACCTCCGATGTGGAACCTTATCAAATACCTTCTTAAAGTCTAGATATACTGTGTCCATGCCTTTCCTCATCCACCCAATGAGATCAGCTTCATAGAACTCTGAAGATTTGTTAAACAGGAACTACCTTTGGTAAACCCATGCTGACTACCTTTAATTAGTTTGTATAATATTTAAATGGTTCCTCATCTGGTCCTTAATGAATGTCTTCAAACCTTCCCCACAGCTGAAGTCAAACAACAGGTCTATAGTTTCCAAATTCTTCTCTGGATCCTTTCTTAAATAATGGTTTGCAATTGCTACACGTGCCTGGTGTTGGCTTGTGGTTAGGGTGGTGGGCTTGGGGTCCTAAGGTCCTGAGTAAAAATCCTGCTCTCCATTGAATTAATACCAGGTGGGTTGACTCAGCCTGTCATCATTTTGAGGTCGGCAAACTGAGTACCGCTTGCTGGATGATTGAGCCATTTGAGTATCTGCTCGGAGTGGCGACCCGTCCAGGACTGTGCCAATAGCCCAGGAGACTGCTTCGGCAGCTCCAATGCTCTGTACAGAGTAGGGTCCCGATGGATGGATGGATTTACTACTCTCCCAAAGTTCTGGTACCTGTCCTGACTCCAGTGAGCTATTAAATAAATTCATTAACATCTTGCTTACCTGCTCAGCCACTTCCTCAATACTCTTTGGTGTATATTATCTGACCCTTATCTACTCTTAGATTTCCAAGCTGTTCCTTCACTTCCTCCACTCCAACCTGGATCTTCTGTAAAAGCCCTTCCTCACCTCCTTGATAGATACTTTCAGCTATTGGCAATTCTCCTGACTGTTCTTGGATAAAAGTTGAAGCAAAATACCTTGTTTAATAAGCCTGCCATCTCACCTTCTCGCTAAACACTCTCCCGGTGCTATTCCTCAATGGGCCCACACTTGTCCTAACCTGTTCTTTCCCCCTGATATACTTAAAGAATGCATTGCTGTTATCTATACTAATAAAAGGGAATGTGTGTGTATGTGTGTCATGTGTCCCCTCCATAACTCAAAAACTATAAAACCTAACAGCCTGAAACTTTACTTGCCATACAAAGAAAACTCCAAGGACGTGAAAGAGTGAAAATTGGGTGTTTGGGTTAATTAAAACACTCCTTTTGAAGATAAATAACGGCTTATTTAATGATATCCTTCATCAGGAGATCCTCGGCATCACTCTCCTGGGGGTCTGAAGGCGTTTCCTGGTAACCTCGCTGGGTTCTGAAGCCGCCACGTCTCTTTTGGCCTGCTCAACCTCACTTGACTTGGAAGAGGCCGCAACGATTTCTTAACAATAAAGTTTGTTTTTTCACTTTCCTCACTCATATTAATTAATCGAATGCCTGTTCATCATCATCTATGAATCGCTGGGTCGTGCATCTCAATGCTTATAGACGCCTGGAGCGTCCGCGTCCGTTGCTTTATTTCATTTATACACATGCAATCACCACGAGTATCTCTTAAACTAAGGAGAATGAACAACATTTAAGATCCGGACTCGAACATACAAGCAGTTGCGACTCCTCGAAAAGTGTTCATTTGTCCAATCCGGACATATTTGACATTGTGGGCGTCTCCGGGAGGTGTATGTTTAATATGACAGTCGGTGATTGATAATTAAGTGCCAAGGGAGCCGTTTCCTTGGAGTAGTGTTGCCAGCACCCTACAATCTTCACACTGTCACTGAATACTGTATTATAGTAGATCGACTTGAACAAAGTTCAGGGCGACTCACTTGCGTTGCTACGTGTTGTTTCTGTTGTGCAAAAGGCGGTGGCTGCTCGCTGAAAATGTGAAATGTTATATTCACACACGTTTCCCATTTTTGTTCTTCCATTATGTGACCCGTCACTTCAACATCGAAAATACAAATAAAAATTAAACGTTTTCTTTTAAAAGTTTTCTTCAAACATTCGTGCATTGCGTGGTGAAGCCACTTGGCACGCTCTTCAACTTTAAATTGCGATGCGTGGTTCTACACTGGAGGTAGGAAGGCAAAATAAATTAAATGATGACAATGAGAAAAAACATCTTTCAGTTCTGAAGGAATCGCCACATCACGGCAGGAAAGGGAGAGGTACGCATGCACACTCTGTCACCTGGATTCAAATCCAAACGAGCTCTAAACTGCCCTCCTGGTGTTTCACAGGCTGGGTGATTCATCACTGTGTGTGTCGTCTCTCGGATGGACAAACAAACTGGGCGTCACATCCGGAATCCCTCACCCCTCTCCCTCCCAACCCCCCTCTCTCTGAACCCCTATTCCTCTTTCTGACCCCGACCTCTCTGCTCTGTCTCTCTCTTTCTCCGACCCACCCCCTCCCCCCCTCTCGCCCCTCTCTCACTTCTCAATCTCTCTCTCCCAACCTCCCCCTGGTCCCCGCCACCTTTTCCCCCTGTGGAGGGAACTGCAGCATGTACGAATCAGATTCGGAGCCGACCGGTGGGGTGCAAAGATCCCTGCATGTAAGATCTGGTGATTTTGAAATGCTCCCACCCAGCTCAAAGTGTGTGTGTGTGTGTGTGTGTGTGTGTGTGTGTGTCGTTGATTGGTATCTACATATGCAGGTTTCAGAATGTGGAGTGGAGTCCCCCAGGGTAGGCTCAAGGTATCCACCTTCATTTCAGTAAGGGTCACGATTCATGGACCAAGCTGTGAAGTTTTCTGTTCTCAATGTTTTGTGCCGAGGGATCTCTTCAGGATCATCGCTGAGCCCCGGACAGCTTCCAAATGCAGTTCATCTGGATAAATATTCCCGGGGATGGTTTTAAGCTCACATGTGAAGTAGTTCCCTGGAGCCAATGGGATGGCGGCGTCGTCCGTCCGTCCGTCTGTCCGCAAATACTTGCAACTTCTCAGAAACTACACATACAATTTCGATGAAATTTTACCACAACCTTCATTACCTATGATGGCATTAAAAAAAGGTGTGAAGGGGTCTACAGAGGGAGTTTACAGGGGGGGGTTGGAGGGGGGAGTGGGTAGCCTCCCCAAATAGGTATTTCCTTTCTTCTCAGAAACGATACACCAAATTCCGATGAAACTTCACAAGAACCTTCATAACCCATGACCTACCAAAGTTTGTTCATGACATTAGAAAAATCTGGCTCTAAGGGGATTTAAGGGGGTTGCCCTTCAAAATAGGTATTTGCTTTCTTCTCAGAAACTACACATGCAATTCCGATGAAACTTGACCACCATCTTCACCACACGTGATGAACTAATGTTTGTTCATGAAAAAAAAATTGGGGTAGAAGGGGTAATATGGGGGGTTGCCCCCAAAAATATGTAATTGCTTTCTTTTCTGAAACCACACACACAATTTCGATGAAACTTGACCACAACCTTATACCCTTGATGTACCAAGGTTTGTTCACGGCATTGAAAAACATCCATAGGTATTTACATTCTTCTCCGTTACATATTTTGAGGGTCATCCATGCCTACCAGTGATTGCCTGGTTATCTTATCCAGCCACAACCAGGTGAGCGCCACGGGTACTGCCCCTATGTTTAATATCTCTGTGAGGTTCTTTTGTCATCAATCCTGGAGGTCCAGCTATCACTGATACAACTTGGGCATTCTTCAGCTTCACAGGATCTTCTCACTTCATTCTTGAGATCTTGGTGTTTGGTCATTTTCTTGATTTCTGCATCGTTTACACCTCAATCAGCAATGCCTTCTTCTCTTTTTTTAATACCTAAGTATGTTATTTGATTGCAACCTTTGTTTTCAATGTTCACGCTCGATGGGATTATTAGTTCGTACGTGAACGGTAGGTACTTTCATGTTTTCAGTGATTCATTTGGTTCATGTTCCCATAATTTTTCTGGAACTGGGATATCAAAGTTTTTGCAGATGTGCCAGCAGATTACTTTACAAAACTTGTTGTGTCATTGTGTGTACAGCTGTTCTGACATGAGTTTGTTTTTGTGTGTGTGTTTGGTCATTAAGCGTAATATTTCATTCCTTTACTAACCCCACCTCCACCCTCATCTTTCTCTCTTCTTTTTTTTCATACCCCTCACACACACACACACACACAACACACACAACCTCCTCGCACCCCTCACTCCGCATCCCACAGTATAGCAACGTTTGTGAGGCATAGCTCAACCCATCTTCCCCCCTTCCTCGCTCTTAAA
>CM068967.1:78504060-78530480 GCA_035128595.1 Eptatretus atami
TGAAAGTACCTACCGTTCACGTACGAACTAATGATCCCATCGAGCGTGAACATCGAAAACAAAGCATTGCGATCAAATATCATACTTAGGTACAAAAAAAAAGAGAAGAAGGCATTGCTGATTGAGGTGTAAACGATGCAGAAATTAATAAAATGACCAAACACCAAGATCTCAAGAATGAAGTGAGAAGATCCTGGAAGCTGAAGAATGCCAAAATTGTATCAGTGATAGCTGAACCTACAGGATTGATGACAATGAACCTCACAGAGATATTAAACATAGGGGCAATACCCGTGGGCGCTCACCTGGTCGTGGCTGGATAAGATAACCAGGCAACCACTGGTAGGCATGGATGACCTTCAAAATATATAATGGAGAAGAATGTAAATACCTATGTTTTTTTTTTAATGTCATGAAAAGCTTTGGTACATCACGTGTGATAAACATCACATCGCACAAACATCACTTTGGTACATCACATGACAGCTGTGGTCAAGTTTCATCGGAATTTGTTGTGTGGTTTCAGAAAAGAAAGCAAATACATATTTTGGGGAGTCAACCCCCCCCCCTTAGACCCGAATGTTTTTTTAATGTAACAAACTTTGGTACATCACGTGTGATAAACATCACATCAACATCACTTTGGTACATCACATGACAGGCTGTGGTCAAGTTTCATCGGAATTGTTTGTGTCGTTTCTGAGAAGAAAGCAAATGCATATTTTTGGGTGCAAACCCCCTTAATCCCCCTTAGCGAACGATTTTTCTTATGTCATGAACACACTTTGGTACATCATGGGTGATGAAGGTTGAAATGAATTTTCATCGGAATTGTGTGTATCATTTCTGAGAAGTCCACCAACTCCACCCCCATAAACTCCCTCTGGAGACCCCTTCAGACCCCGTTTTTTTAATGCCATCATAGGTAATGAAGGTTGTGGTCAAATTTCATCGAAATTGTATGTGTAGTTTCTGAGAAGTTGCAAGTATTTGTGGACAGACGGACGGACGGACGACGCGCCATCCCATTAGCTCCAGGGAACTACTTCACATGTGAGCTAAAAACCATCCCTGGGAATATTATTCCAAACAAACTGCATTTGGAAGCTGTCCGGGGCTCAGCGATGATCCTGAAGAGATCCCTCGGCACAAAACATTGAGAACAGAAAACTTCACAGCTTGGTCCATGAATCGTGACCCCTTACTGAAATGAAGGTGGATACCTTGAGCCTACCCTGGGAGGACTGCACTCGACATTCTGAAACCTGCATATGTAGATACCAATCAATGACACACACACACACACACACACACACACACACACACACACACACACACACACACACACACACACACACACACACACACACACACACACTGGTTGTGAACACTGCAGCGTTCTCCACTCACCCATATCATTACACTATTCGGTGCAATTCATGTCCAACATGTTGATGTGCACAAACAAAGCCGAGCTCAGTGCTGTGGCTTCTTTCATGAAAAACCTCATCACAAGTGCTGGTCACGGCCACACTCACAGCCCGTGCCCTCCACCCCTCTCCAATAGTATCGGTGTCAGTGGAAGCTTCTTGATTACAGGTGCTCAGAAAGCCACACCTGTGCCAACCTAGTATTCGAGGCTTTGTCTGGGGGTTGAATTCAGTATTTTCGTTTCTATTTTCCCCAATCAAAAAATGAAGTCACGTGATCACTCGCACGACCCACAATGTCCGAGTGTGCGTGGAGTGTGCACTCTTCTGGCTGGACATGAGCTGTGTGTACACATTGAACTCAGGTGTATCACATTTCAGCTATGTTTTTGTGCGAGTACAGTCATTGGCAGCATTATGTTGTACTGTAGATTGTTCTACCCCCTCCTTTTACCTGAATCATCTGTTCATAAGTATCGGGACAATATTAATTTAAATTAATTAATGCGGATATTTCACGCATACCTGCATTGTGTCCTTATGTGTCTTCTTGCTCAATTCGTCCGTTTGTCCGAATTGCCAAAAACATTTCCCTACTTTGACTTTGCAAGAATGGCATGCCTTGCGGATAGCAATCATTTGGAAAACAATTCAACATGTCTATGTTTATCTGCTCGTGGCCTCGTGCGAGGACGCTGGTCTAGCTTGATAATCCTCGAGGTTGCGGGTTCAAATCCAGCTGGAAACACTATCAGGGATTGCATTCTAAACAGGAAAGTGAACTCGTCTCCTGGCAGGTAGAATATGTTGCCATCAGATGGGGGTTAAAAAAATTAAGGAATCAGCACCTCGCTCATTGGTGTCTATCAGGGAGCGGTGGGTATGTGTCCCTCACCTGTTCCTGTCTACACACAGTGTCAGTCTACACCTCATGTCTGGCAGGTCAAGGCAATTTGGTAATGGGTAAATCTCAGAGTCAACTCAATGAGGTTCAAGGAAAATTGGAATGGTTCCCACATCGGTGAACTGTTTCACCACCGATGAGAATGTGCTGTCACAGCAAATTCCACATCGGTTCCCACATTGGACCTTTTTCCTCGCAGGAGTTGGGCAAGAGGCAACGACTGGACATGAAGCAAGACAGGCCATCTCTTGGGATACATTTGGCTCGCAAGATGGTCCTTGGAACAGGAACACGGGCGGATGTGTTGGTGAACAAAGCAGGGAACAACTGTCGCTGTAGTTTTCACGTGCTCACATGCCATAAGTTTTGTTTTTCCTCATTAGTACCTGAACGTGCGGCAAATAATGCGCTGGGAAAGGCAGTTCAGATACGAAGCATTGATTATGGATACATTTTGCTGAACTTTTGGGACGAGTAACGATTTATGATGAAATGTTCAGTTCCCCTGTAATGTAAGACAGAGTTATCCACAGAGTGCAGTAGGTCGTTTCTTCAACACCATGACATCGACAAATATTAAATATTTAAATGTCCATCCAACATTCCCATGAAGTAAATGAAACTTATGAAACAAAATTTTCAACAATCATTCGAGTATTCATTCATTCATGTCCCATGTTCTATGCAGAGAGTCTGTTCTGCCGAAGAAGTTTCTTAATTTGGATAACAATCTTGGTCATGTCGCCATGACAACGCAGGAAGTTAGGGCAAGGATTTGTAATCTGTCGACCAATTTATCCCGGCATGACCCTCAAAAAATTTCATCCTGATCGGATACAGCGTTCTACGTATGCAATTATGACGTCATAAGGAAGGCACCTGTGACGTCATAAAAAAACACTTATTCCCCATGCAAAGTGCTTTCCATGTGGCAACTTTCAATTTTTTCCATGGCGAGGTTTCGGAGAGACAGAGGTCAAAAGTTTTTTCCCTTTTTCCAACATGGTTGCCGCACCACGTGACAGAAGATGACATGATTATCATTACAACATTCTCGATGAGTTGTCGCTTATATTGTTAAAAAAAAAAAAGATAGTGTCAATCTGACAAGAGGTTGCAGAGAAAAACACTCACATTCTGTGCGAACAAATAAACAAACAGAAAGATGAAAAATCACTCATCGAAGATGACAAGATGACAAGAACAAGCCGATTCCTCTTGGGATACAACAGGAAAGTGAACTTGTGTATATACATATATATAATGTATGTACAAACTTTTGAACTTGGAGTTATTGTAAAACAATCATTACCTCCGCCACAGAAGGTGAAGGAGGTTATGTTTTCACCCCTGTCCGTCTATTTGTTTGTACGTCTGTCGTCTGTTTGTGTGCAGGATATCTCAAAAAGTTGTGGACGCATTCGGATTAAATTTGATGGAGAGGTTGGTTGTGTGACAAGGACAAAATGATTCGATTTTTGGTGAAGTTCCAGATCCGGATCCAGCTGCTACAAGTTTTTCAAGTGATTCTTCACCCATTGAGAGATAGGGGCCAACACGATGTTTCAAAAATGTATTGGACCCGACATGTTCTTGTGGATCAGGCATTGCATGGCGTAAGGATGCGCTCTACCGAGTGCTCTTCTAGTTTCTAGTTTGTTGTCCCCCATTAACATAATGCAAAAATTACAAACGTCCAGTTGTCTCTCGTTGATTAGTTGTTACAGTGATGCACAAACCGTGCTCAACAATATGCACCTTCTAGCTCTGCTGTGACGAGTAGGTTGTGTTGTATTAGCGAAAGGTCCGAAGGGAAGATGTAATGGATGAGTTGGTGTAAAATTACATTCGGAAGCACAAAGCTGTTTGCCGGCCTGTGTTCCAAGGCTTTCCATCAAAATGGTCCGACGTGAGTCTGATTGAGGTCACACCCTGGACACCGCGAGGGTGGGCCGTCTGCACTGGATTACCCAAGGTAAGGGGATAGAAAGGAAATACGCAAGGTTATTATTTTACAATCCCTTGTGCTATTTATAATCGGCGGTTGTTTCATCCATCCCCAAGGTATGAGTACAACAACAATAGGTAGTAGTCATCACAAGTGTGCACTGATTCGAGGTGTGCTGAAGTTGCCATGACAGTGAGAGTCAATCAGTTGTGTCGACCAGAAAAGTCAGCATGATTACCCCTTCCGAACAAGTCATTAGTGAGCCAACTTGGTATTTACAGGGTAATTCTCCTCTGACTAGCTCGGTTTCCAGAAGCTTCGATTAAAATCCTTAAAAGTGATGTGTTCAGTCGGATGTAAACCCATAACGTCTGGGATGCTTGTCCAGTGTCCTGCACACTTGGCCGACACTACTTTGGTCTGGCTTTGGTAAAAGCACAACTTGAACAACGCCATTACATCAGGGGTAAAATTGTGCAGCTGCACCTTCAGAGCGAGTGCTGGGTTCCTCTCTTCACCGATACTCCCAGGTGGTGTTCCAAGCCATCCTGGAGTGTTTGGATTGGGTAAGTCAGGACTATAGTGGGGTGTTATTCCGAGCCAATTCCTATAAACTTGCACTGCAGCTCAGTGAGGCGTGTTGTGACGTCTTGCGGACATAGCCAGCCCCTCATTGTATTCATGTAACGATGCAGTGAAGCGTTTTCCAAAACGTCACAATAAGACGAGACATTCAGCAGTCCCTTCATTACAAGTAAAGGCCCAGTCATATGTAAGTGGACCTCATGATATGATTAAAACCTTCTCTCTGGTCCATAACAGCCTTGGGGGGGGTCCGTGAGCCTCCTTGATGGTGAACCTCAAACTTGGATGAGATTAATCACAACAAGAGGATTTTCATTATGCGGTGAAATGATCAAGTCGTGCTACAAGTCGATCTCTCCCGCCAAGATGTATTCCTTGTTTAGTTGAACGCCGTAACGTGTCCCTCTGGATTATCGAGGGAAAATGCACTTGGAGAGGAGGCGTGTGATGCTCCCGAATGAAAAACGTAGCAATCGCTGGCTCAGCGACAACACTTATCTCCTCGAGTAAGGCCCGTCTCATGGCTAATCAGCAAATATGACATGGGAAGTGAGCGTCACTGTGACAATGTGTGGAAGTGAGTCACCCGGCTCTCTCTCTCTCTCTCTCTCTCTCTCTCTCTCTCTCTCTCTCTCTCTCTCTCTCTCCCCCCCCCCCCCCCAGGCCATGCCTGCATGTACTGGGTGAAACCGGAGTGGTATGGGAAGAATGACTGCCGGACGACCTTGTTCACACCCTTGACGTGACCTTGGCCAACCTTGCCTTGCTCTCTCTCTGTACCTGCTGCAATGGCACGTTTGGATATCGGTTCTTCCCTGTAGTAGGAATTCATAGAACACAACGGCACAAGATATCACAGGTTTTTGCACGTTCCAAGTTGGTGATCTCAAAAGGGGAATGAAATAGTTACGCTGGAAAATCGAATTGAACGACGAATGAATTGGTGACTGGTTGAGAGCTCATCGTCTCCTTTGGTAACTGAGCCACAGGGACTTACTTCATGGTTGAATTATTACTACTCCGCAAGTGCGAAGCGAATGTAGGGTTGAGCAATTTGGTCATTTGTCTGTCTGTCTGTCGCTGTCTGTCTGCATGATTAATTAATGGTCGAGGAACTATTCGTTTCAATTGAATGTTATATTTTGAACATGAATCGGAAAACAAACTTGTCGTTTAGCAGCTTTGAATTTGTCCCGACCATGCACGTACAGAGAGGAGCAAGATATTATTATTTTTTTTAACTATGTCTTCCTGTCTGGCAGTGAAACAAAATTATAAATAATTCCAAACAGGAAACATCGTTTTAAGGACGTCATAAAGGATACAAACGACAGACATGAAGAACTAATGTAAGTGTTAGATCGGGTGGTGTAAAAGAAGCTGCATCAACGGCGGTAAAGTTCTGAATTTTCTTTTTTTTAAACAACATTTATTTAATTATATTTTGTTTCAATTGAATTATATACTTGGACACTGTAGAACACAAATCACCTTTTTGGCACTTTCAAAACCCTTCTGTTTAGTAGTACGTGGACAAAACATTACGGAATTTTACATCATCACGGCCAATCCAATTTTCTGCTCGCAGTACACCTGCACCCACGTTCTTTTTTTCTCTCAAGACTGCATGGCGAAAGGTGTTCGGTGAACTCTCTAGATGCATAAAGAAGTGACGAACGCTGGATGGGGGAAATGAGTACACAGAATGTGAAAAGTCTCCTGATTAATAACACATCCATCTATTTGATACACCGGTGGGCCTGGTGGTTCATTGGTCCAAAGTTTCATTGGTATTCACGGCCTTGTGGTGCAGCTACCTGTCCTACTGCTGGAGCGTTCGCTTACCTTTCACCAAACCCACATATGAGCCTGGGCCAGGGTGGGGATTATACGTTCATTATTATTATTGTCAAATTATACTACTATTATTGTTGTTAATATTATTAGTACTAGTTCATGCCCATAGGTGCGTGCCCGTACGTGCAAAAACAATAAAAAATATACTGTATATATACTTTAAAACCGCTTGCCAGAAACAACCACACAGGCCGTTCCTTCGCTCTCGCGTGCCCAGACGTGCGTGGCCGTACGTGCATGCCCGAACGTGCGTGCCGTACATACAAAAAAAACTTTCAAACCGCGTGCCAGAAACAACAACCACACAGGCCATTCTTTGCTCTCGCGTGCCGTACGAGCGTTGCCGTACGTGCAAAAAAAAAAACTTTCAACCAACCACACAGGCTGTTCCTTCGCTCTCGTAAACGACGACTGGATTGGGGCATTGTGTTTATCTATAAAGCACATAAGAAATCGAGAAATTATTACAATACAGTAAGTCATCACTATCCAGAAGTGGTGCGTGCCCGTACGGAATGTTCACATCATCCACGAATTATCGCTTTCATTGAAGTAACAACTGCGTGTGATACTTACACACACAGAGTTAATTAAAATCCAAATTAAAATCAAGTTTACCTCCCTGTCTTTGCCAGCCATGACATCGCTGCATTGAACATTGCCACTCCTACGCCACGGTGAGGCGACAGGGTAGGATTTGTAGGAGACCTGAAAGTACAGTGTCATTAGGTGTTCCATGTTCGAATTGTTTTAGTTTGAAAATAGTTTAAAAAAAAAAATAGTTTGCAAAGCATGCCACCAAAATGAGATTTATTTCGTTGGCAAGCATGTTGAGTAGAGCTGAATTCCTTAACACTTCAAAAGGCCACACCGTTTTGACACTTGTAAACAAAAAAAAGTTGTGCACTTTTTTGATAAATTATTTTCGGAACAATTTTTCTTCAATAAATAATAATAATAAAAATTGTCTCCATGTACACACCTTTATCTCGTTAGCACCTCTTCATAAACACATGCTGAGGAAACGGCGCTTCTTCTTTGTTTCCTCGTCCAGGGCAAGAATGCGGAGGCTGCTGGATCTGCCAACGTTTTGATAAATTATTAGTTTTAATGGCCAATTATTCAATTAGCGCCAACGTATTTTGCCCTTTTCGCAAGGAAAAACACAAAGAGAAGAGAAGAGAAAAAACCCGTAATGGCGAACGCGGCTGCGGTTCTCTTCCCCATCGGCCACGCCTACGCAGCAACGTGTTCTGTCATTGGTTGGTAAATAAATGGCCGCAGCAACGTGTCCTGTCATTGGTTGGTAAATAAATGGCCATAAACTGGGAAGCACTTGGCCGATTAATACAAACCTTGAAAAGGCACATCTCAGGGCCCCAGCAATATACCTGGCAAGTTTCAATTAGATCGGACCAGTGGTTGTCGAGAAACAGCGTCACACACACACACACACACACACACCACAACACACAACACACACAACCAACACAGCTGGAATTATAGATAGATAAGCAAATCTGGTGTAATTTCCCACCCCGAAAATGAATTATGTTTTGGAACTTAATAAATAGGAGTTCCCTTCCAACAAACCCACCAAACCTGCGCAATGGTTGCCAACCTATGGTTGATTGTCCATGCTCTATCTTTTTCAAATACTGACCATAAAGCAAAGAAGCGACATGTACCACGTTTAGTTTCTGGTATGACTCGGTCAGGATTTGAATCACCGACCTCCCAGACTCAGAGACGATGCTCTCTAATCTAACCATTGCACTGTGACTGAGTCTGGAAACTTACAATCATGATTTAATACCACAATGGCAGACCAAAGTCCTCAATATGTATAACTTTCAAAATGACGTATGAATGAATAACATGGCCTTTTAAGCATGCGTGCGTGCTTTCAGTGGCTCGGTTCTGCTGGATGGGAACTTTTAACCTGCCATTGTTCGGGTGAAACCTGTAATTAAAAAACGTAATATTCAGCATTTAGACAAAAGAGGGGCGACTTCACGATGGTTAACCATAATTGTTCTGTTCCTAAATGGAAATACGAGGTGTGTTCAAAAAGTATCCAACCTTAATTTTTCGTGCGTAAACAAATGAAGCTAGGAGGCGTGGTTTGGTGCACGTATGTAGGCGATCCTAATCCGCATGCATGAATATTTCCCGCCTGCAGAAGCTGTCAGTTGCCGACAGACCGCCGATGAGTGAGGAAGTGTAAGTGAGCGCCGTCGGATTTTCGTTTTTGACAAATGACGGAAAACTTGAACAACGCTACTGCATCAAATTTTGTGTAAAGCTTGGCGATCCCAAGTGGAAACGATCCGCAAGATTCAACAGGCCTTCGGGAACGAAGCAATGGGCACCACACAGATAAAAGAGTGGTACAACCGCTTCAAAGATGGTCGCACATCAGTGGAAAGTGAAGCACGTTCTGGTAGGCCTCAACATCCCGAAATGAGATCGTCATTGACCAAGTGAGGACCCTGCTGATGCAGGATCGTCGAATCACGATCAGAGAAGTTGCAGACGAGGCGGGCGTCAGCATTGGATCCGTTCATTCCATTGTGACTGAGTATTTGGGCTTAAGGAGAGTCTCAGCGAAGTTCGTGCCAAAGCTGCTAATGATCGAGCAGAAGCAACTCCGTTTGGAGATCGCACAGGACATGCTGGAGACTGTGAACAGCGATCCCAACTTCTTCAACACAGTGATCACTGGCGATGAGACCACAGTGATCCGTTATTTTGTCAAAAACGAAAATCCGACGGCGCTCACTTACACTTCCTCACTCATCGGCGGTCTGTCGGCGACTGACAGCTTCTGCAGGCGGGAAAATATTCACGCATACGGATTAGGATCGCCTACATACGTGCACCAAACACGCCTCCCTAGCTTCATTTGTTTACGCACGAAAAATTAAGGTTGGATACTTTTTGAACACACCTCGTATAATAATACAGCACGAGAACAAGAAAAAGAGAAATCAGAGATTGTAGACCCTCGCAAGTACTTGTTTTGTGGTGGTGTGTTACATGTAATTAATAAACATAACTAGAACTTGACATTATAAAATTATTATTCAATTGAATTGAGAATGGGATTAAAATAAATTCAATTCTAATCAAATGGAAGACCAAACAGGTACAAGTCCTGCATTGGAGTAATCCGAAGGAACCCGAACAAGCAAAAATAAAAGATGGTCATCAGGAGGAACCTGGATAGGATTCACATTTCATCTGCTACTCCTCAACCCACAAACCCATCCAGGCACAGCTAAGTTAGCCTTATTCAAAAATAAATAAATTATATTTTTAAAAAAACCCAGATCAAAAAATTAAATAATTCTGCCTGCCAGACCATGTGTCCAATCAGGTTGAAATTTAAAACATGTATTCTCCATCAATACTAGATCATAATTTGTGAAGTTTGATGTCGATTGATGAAGCGGTTCAAGATTTTCATTCAATCCAATATGGCTGCCAGACCATGCAACCGATCAATATTTGTGAACACCCTGGTATCCTCCAGGCTTGGGGAACGTGTGTGGCGTTTCCGCTCGATCTGTTCCGCCATCTGGAAAAGATGGTTTTTTTCAAGGTTTTCGGGCAAATCCAACATGACTGCCAAACCATGTGACCTATGACGTCATAGGGTGGGAACATTTTGTTCCTCATGCAAAGGCGGTCATACCTGCAAACTGTAAAGTTTTGCCTCGATCTGTTCTGCCATTTCGGAAAAAAGATTTTTGAAGATTAAAAACAAAATATATATTATATGTGTAATATATAGAATATATATTGTTACGTTTGTGAGGTAGATGGAGGAAGTTCATAGTAAAGGTAGGAATGTATCGAGTAGCATGGTTCGTGGAGGAGCAAGAGACATCTCAATGCAAATTATGTCGGGAAACCTGTCAGCTTCGATTGTAATGTGTCCACCGCACGGAGGGGGGGGGGGGTGGGGTGCTGTGTTAATTAGGTAGGGATTAAGGCCACTTTCTCCCAGTAGTGTTGCCCCCTGTGACATTTTCCTATGTTTTTGCATTTACAAGACCGACGAGAAATAGGAATCATGTCCTTAAAACAACAACAACCGAGCCCAACGTTCCAAGCAGGCAAAAAAACAACCCCGCCTCCAGGAATGACAACTAGCAAACCACACCCTCGGGGTGGATGATGGAGGGCGTGACGTCAGAAAGGTTGGAGGCATGGAGAGGAGACTTGTGTGAGGTACACGATTGGAGATGGAAGGCTCTTGCTCGCTGGCTTCTCCTCGACACGCTGAAAAAGCCCGCACGATTCTTGTGTTCTTGCTGTGTGAATTTCCCGCGTGCCGGAGCAAGATGTTATCCATTACTGTTTGGCTGAGTTATGAAGCGTGTACGTTTCTGAGGAGGGAAGAAGAGTGTGCCCTGTGGCCTTGTCACCTGGCCTCAGAAATCGTCACGCCGTATGGTCGAGGAGGAAGGTGGGCGATCGTTGTGGACGGACCTGTTGCACGAGAAGAACATTCGGCATATTCGTTCATGAGAAGAAGCCGCATGGCAGTTGGTGAGCCCTGGTGTTGCATACCGCCTCACAAATTACCTCACGTATGTTTCCCGCCAGGGAGCGGCTCGGCGCCATTTGGGCGCATCTTCCCACGCAGGACGAAGCGGCTCGATCACAAAGTTCAATAAACACCATCTCTGGACTAAGCTAAGTGCCAGAATAAAGGGAGGGTTTTCTTTTGTTTTGTTTTCCCTTGTCTGTATTAAAGTCCGTGTGTCGAGGCTCCTCGACTTTAGACCTTAATTGGCCTCACGTATTATTATTACATTTTGAATTATTACCCTTGTAAATATTTCTTCTATTTTTATTAAATCCCCGTATTTGTTTTAAGTTCCTGGGTCTATGTATCTGTTGTGGGTTCGAGTATAACCCTTGTGCTCCGTCCGTGCCCGCCCCGCCCCTCCCATCGCGCACGATAATCTCCGGAGGATCACGTGTTCGCCTCAAAGGAAAACCGCTCGGCGATCGGCCTGGTCGGTGTTAACTGCCCGTCCACCACAAATTGGGTCGGGGATTAACTTAACCGCCAGGACCTCGACAATATTTACAATAAAATGCCAATGACGGCATCGCTTTTCCAATTGCAGAATCCATTAAATAAATCACCAATCCTGCCATGTTCACACGAGTAATCCCGCAAGGTTCAAAGTCCACTCACTGACAGCGATGATCACTACAAATAGGGTTGTGATGATCACTATCGGATTCCTTAGATTGGTCGGGTAGAAGGCGCCCATTCACAGGCCTTGCACAGGCCCACAGTGTCGGCCATCTTTTGCAGTACGAGCTGTCTCCAAATCTCTTGTTGTGCAGAGGCACACCCCTTTCAGGTGCTTTTCCAAGTATTTTGGCTTCTTTTCAAAGCTTTGTGAACCATTTTAGGTAACAATCCTCATTTGGTATGCTTGAAAAATGCTTCGTGCCCTGATGACCGTCGTTGCTAGGGGTTTCTCTGCACGTATGCCGAGCATTCTGGGGTGGATTACGTCTTTTCAAAGTCGCGTATTGTGAACGCTTCATAATAACCTTTCATGATGAACCCAAGTGCATAGGAGTATGAGGATGACCAACATTTTAAACCTATCTTGCATTGAGATTATGTGATTCCAATGATGTGGCAACAAATTGAAATGAAAGGAAAGGATATTCTACATTGAGTATAATTAAAATGTACGGTATATGGAGGGGCAAATGGATTTTAAAAGTCCGAATTTTGTGAACATGTCTTGTTTGAAATCTAGCCATTGACATGGAAACTTCTAGAACACCTTCACCTGCAGCTTCCCTCTGCAGAGCGTTGGTGCTACCTAAGCAGTCTCCTTGGCTATTGGGCACAATCGGGATGGGTCGCCACTCCGACACAGTATACCAGCATGCTGGCACTCATTTTGCCGACCTCGGAAGGATAACAGGCGAGTTAACCCACTTGTATTAAATCAACAGCTGAGCGGGATTTGAACAGGACCCGAGGATCCAAAGCCACCACCCTCACCATTAAGCCAACATCAGGCATAGGTCCATGCTCAGTGAGGTCCATGCTCTTTCTCGTTTTTTTTTAGCTTATGTGAAAGTGGACTTCCAGATAAGGTATTGGCCATAGTGCACCGTCCGTCTCCTATTTCGACTTCTCCAGCCAAACGCTAGGCCGATCCGGCTGAAATTTGGCAGCAAGGTTGCGCTCCTGACTGGTAACAGGGATTGCAAAGCTCGGTCCAGTCACTTGACTAAGTTGGTCAAAATGTCGAACTTGGTAAATGACTTCAAAAATCTTCTTCTCCAGACCCACCAATCATAATGCTACCGATTTCGGGTTACATTAGTCTAGGGTAGGGATGTTAAATTTCGGAGGTCATGCCTCCGCTTAAATGCACAGAAACCTCCAGAATGACAGTCATCGGGGCACGAAGCATTTTTCAAGCGTACCAAATAAGGATTGTTACCTAAATGCTTGGGTAGGGGTGTTCAATTTTGGAATCTTGGGACCCGAAGTTTGTCAAAATGGCCGACAGTCAATTTTTGGAAAATCGCGTAAATTCCTTTAAAAATCCTCCTCTCCAGACGCACCAGTCAGAATGCTACCAAATTTGGGTGACAACATTAGCCAGCACCCAGTAGTCCTATTTTTTATTTACAGGAGTGAGGATCATGGAAGAGCAAGGTCTAGAACTGACCGTGGGACAAACATCAAGGAAATGAACGAATAGAATAGGAGGAAAGGGAGTCAGGAAAGAAATACTGAAACTAGCAAGTAAGATGGTTGAGTTGGGAAGGTTAATGGGGAATGGGGGGATGACAAGATTGGCGCTAACTGTTTTCTTGAAGTCCTGGAGGGAAGAGTGAGATGGAACGGTCCCTGGAAGGTGTGTTCAAAGACGGGTCAGAAGTGAGGAATAAGAATTGAGGTGTGTCGTTGTGATCTGATCGTTAAAAGAAGGCCTTTGCTCATTGTCATTGTTCTGACTCCCAGCAAGTTGTCAAGCTCGTTTATGTAATTGCAACAATGAAAAAAAAAGAAGATAATTGGAAGGTGAGTAATTAGGAGCTCTTGTTACTGGATGAGAAAGCTATCAGACTGTGTGGATCACTGGAAGGAGGATACACTGCATTCAGCAACAGGTTTTTGAGAAAGGTGTGCAGCCAGAGGTTATGAGGAGGGTTAGTGAAGCCGAAGAGGGAATGCAGGATCTGGTGATTTATGTGGAACTCTGAGGAATAAATAAAATAATACACCAAGCTACCTTTTGTATACAAACATTTGTTAATACATACACAGTTTTGATTCATTTTCGGCCATTTCAGGAATATACATTTCCACAAGTACAAGGATCTAGGCTCGTGGAGTAGCTGAACAACAACTGGCAGCAGCTTCACAAACTACGAAAGGGTAAGGTTGGGCGAGGGGAGGGAGGGTGGACATACACAAGGAGGAAGGAGGAATAACAAAGAAAGAAGTAACAATGGCACAAAGAGGAACAAAATAGGTGAAGAATCAGCATGTGTAGCGTGTAAGAAGAGATTGTGGATGTGCATACGTAAGCGCATGTGGTGTGATGGGTAGTACATTTGAAACACTGAAGATAAGAGGATGAGACAAGGGACATGAAGATCCATCACCATCCATCATTGGACCATACTCTGTGCAGAGTGTTGGTGCTGCCTAAGCAGTCTCCTTGGGTATTTGGACACGTAATACTGGATGGGTCGCCACTCTGACACAGTATACCAGCAAGCTGGCACTTATTTGCCGACTTCGAAAGATGACAGGCAGAGTCAACCCCACCTGGTATGAATTCAACAACAGAGTGGGATGACACGGAGATGATTCCATACAACTGGGAGAACGAGAACAGCACTCGGTAGAGCACGTACCTCCACCAGGCTGATTCCTTTGTTTTGTATTCCACTGATAGCTGGATCCGGATCCGGACCTGAACCACAATCTAATGGGCTTGTTCTTGTCACCCACCCAATTCATCCACCTAGTTTTGTCCAAATCTGTTCATAACTTTTTGAGATATCTGCTAAATCCTGTTTTCATCCCGATCACTCACTTTAAAAATTCTCATAACTGGATACGTAGCCGAATCTTTATAAAATCTAATCAATTCTGCCCTGTCACACATCCAACCTGTCCGCCAAATTTCATACCGAATCCATCCACAACCTTTTGAGATATCCTGCACACAAACAGACAGACAGACAGACATGGTGAAACCATAACCGCCGTCCACCTTCGGTGGAAGGACGTAATAAGGGGACAAACTTATGCAGGTGGGTAATGAGTCTGGACTTTGGGGAGGGAAAGCAGGTGAGGGTTCCTCAAGGAATGCATTGTAATCTGTGGTGCTTGGGAGGGTAGAGGTAGGAGAGGGCAGGAGGAACAGGGTCAGATGTAAGCTTGTTAAAAATGGAGCCCACCAACTTACTGACAGTGATAGAATGACAGTCCTTGGTAATTTGCCTCTTACCTTGGTGCAGAATCCTTATTCCAACATTGGTCCCAATAGTGCAGAAAACCTTGAGATACCAATGGTGCTCCTGTTTGCAGGAACGCAATGTGAGGAGCCATACTCTATGGAACTCTGATGAAAGCCTTGTCTACCTTGAGGCAGTGTGGCTCAGGAATACTTGTCTCTGGTGAATAACCAGATGGCAACTTGCGTTTGATGCTAGCTTAGTGATATTATCCTCCTATGAAAGTGTATGACATATAGTGAGGCCAAAGAATTTCAGGACTGCACTTCTTCCAGTGGCTGTCCAGAGAAGTGGATTGTGTAGTTTGAATACCAATCCTTGAGAGAGAGAGAGAGAGAGAGAGATGAGAGAGAGAGAGAGAGAGAGAGAGACAGAGAGAGAGAGAGAGCATGAGAGCATGTGGCGCTTGCCAGCATGTCCAAATCACTGACCAGCAGCTTATCTTGTCCAGTTCGATGAAAGGATCCAGCAGTGGCCTGACTTTCACAAGTGTGATGTATTATTGTGCATCGGATGGAGCCATGGAAAAATTGGAAAGTTGGTTTCCAAGAAAAAATATCTATGTTGTGAAAAATCTCCTTGGTTTGTGGAAAGGAAAGCCGTTGTCCTTTGTTTTTTTGTCAAATGCCTTATAAAAAAATTTCAATGACAAATAGAATCCTCTTCAAATTTCAGGAATGAAAAGTTGAGGAATATAGAAAATCTCACCCAAGTTGTTGATCTTTGACCTATGTTGACCTTAAAAATAATTGCTAGTTGAATTCAGTGACCTGAATATAAATCCTCTTCAAATTTCAAGTCAATCTGCTGAAGATTGAGGATTTAGAAATACCACCTTAGTTGTTGACCTTTTGACCTTTTTACCTCAAAAACAATGGGCTTCTTCCTTATGACAAACTTTACATGTGGGTGAAGTTTCGTGAAGATCGTTTTAAGTTGTGACCTGTCGGTGCAAGAGACAAACAGACAGACGAGAGAACAATAATAAAATCGACTGACCATATAAATGAAAAATCTTCGATTTTGCAAGTAATAAATAAAGGACGTTTGTTACACGTACATGGGCACATGTGCGAAACTGAAATTGTTCTCTTTCGGCTGTCCCGTTAGGGGTCTCCACAGAGGATCATTCCGTTATGATCCACATAGCGATTTGGCACAGGTTTTTACGCCGGATGCCTTCCTGACGCAAACCCTGGTCGCCTCTTACGACACAGGGATAAGGATTGGGTTGTCGCTCGAATCCATCCCTACATCAGCACGGCCCCACGCAGAGGTTCGATCCTCCAACCCAAGCCTCCGAGTAGCCAGATTACAGCACCACGCACTCACCACGCCCAGGTATGTGATGAAACTGCAATACCAACTTTAATGCTGGTTATAACCGCACGGAGGGCAGGATGTCCCAGGAATCCTTTTTGTGTCTTGCCCCATAGATGAGCCATCCCAAGAAAACATTGGTATTCTCATCATGAAGTGACGAGTCTTATATGCTGGTTATTAAAATCAAGAAGACATAGCCAAATGCCTGGTGTTGGCTTAATGGTTCGGTGGTGCGCTTGGATCCTAGGATCCTGAGTTCAAATCCCACTCAAGCTGTTGAATTAATACCAGTTGGGGTTGACTGCTGTCATCCTTCTGAGGTCGGCAAAATGAGTGCCAGGTTGGTGTAGTCTGTGTTGGAGTGTGACCCGTCCCAGGATTGTACTCCCATAGCTCAGGGCATGACTGTCCGCTGGAGCAACAATAGCATTCTGCAACAGGTGCGTCTAAGGTTCCACTGATATGGAATGGATGGATTGGATAGGTCCATCAAGATGCTGCCACTTGTAGATCCACATGGCTTCGGTGAAGATGCAAGTGGTTTTTGTGTTCCGATCTCGACCTTGGAAGAGAATTAAACACGAACAATCGACTTTAAGTTAGGTTCATGAACGGAACTAAAAATATATCTCAACTTCTTAAATGAAGCAGCAGATTAGGATAGGCACTCCTAACTTTCAAATGTTGAGTGGGGTTTCGGTGAAACTCACGGCATTGCTTTGCCAAGTGTGGGGTTGTTTCGATGATGCCCAATGGCAGTAAACCCACAACTAGCCACGTGAGAAAGAAAGTCAATGTTAGACTCACTCAAATTGTAATACCTGAGGAGAGCACGTCGAAATTACTGTGCAGACGACGAAGTACAATATTACTCGGGAATATAAAAGATGAAGACAAAGAGGACGGAAGGATCAGGATCAGTGATGAAAGGCAGGAATTCCGCTCACATCCTCTCGTGTTGTAAAAAAGGAAGATACACTGTCACTAGTAGCAGATCCGGGATCGCTTCACCAAATACTCGAGTTGAATTTGTACCTTAGTCGAATCACCGCTGATAAGTTAGCTGTTACCACCACAGTGAGTTCGATCCGGATTCCGCTGCATACTTTTTGAGGCATCATGTCACATATTAGTTTTGACGCGATCTATCAATGGTGAAGAATTCTTTAAAACTTTACAACACTTATGTGTGTTTCGTGGCAAGTGAAAACTGACTGCAGGATTGAGCAGGTTTCCTGCAATTGATGAAAACATTCCAATTGCGTTTTTTGTCTAGTGAAAGGACCTGTAACTCCTTTAGACCTAAAGAGTGTTAAGAGTATGGGTCTAAAGTGTCCAAGGGTCCAAAGGGTGTAAGGGTCTAAAGTGGTCCTAAGTAGGTCTAAAGGTGTTTAATGGCAAAAGTGGTCTGAAGGGCTCTAATAGAGGATAAAGTGCTCTGAAAAGTGTTGATGGGTCCTTATCGAGAGGACTACAAGATGATTAAAGGTGTCCTATGAGGTCTTAAATGTTCCGATACGGAGGTTTAAAGAGGGTTTAAGAGGTCCAATGGTTCCAGTCGCATTGTCAATAGGGTGTAAGAGGCCTTAATGCCGAAGAAGGGTAGCAATCTCAAATAATCGTAAGCTAGTCTAAAGGCTTAGCTCTAACATAGTCCATCAATAGTGGTCTGATGAGGAGATCTCAAAGCAAAGGTGAGGGTCTGAACCTCGTGTCTATAGGCTTGTAAAGTGCTTCAAAAGAGTGTCATCTAAAGGTCTGGATAAGGGATTAAGGTCTAAAGTAAGTTCTCAAAAGATAGAGTGAGGGTTCTACAGGTCTTGAATAGTAACTGGGATCTGTGATCAATCAGGTGTCTAACAGTGTATGTTAAAGGTAGTGGTAGCCTAAGGAATTTATGTCCTAAGGTGTTAACGCTAATGTTACGTGGGGTCCTAAGGTCCAATCAGATCAGGCAGTAGGGTCTAATAGCGGTATGCCGATGACCATGAAAGGGTGGTCGCTGTCTATGTCTATACCATGGAGGTTAGCTATCTTCTGAAGGCGGCGACTGTGTCGCTGATGCAGTGCCCCTCTACCATACAACACTACTGGAATCTGGCTACTCATTCGTCATCGCTTGACTCTCTAGAACGGATTTACACATGGCTGAGTCATATGCCACCCTGTGTATTAATTTCGAGCGGCCGACGGGGTTAGAATCTATTTAGGACCCCCCCTTTAGGGAAAAATCTTCTCAAGCCTGCGCACCCTAACCACTGAGTCCACCCAGGGCCCTTCTGAATGGGTCTCAAAAGGTCAAATGAAAAGGGTATATAAAGGTGAAGGGGTGTTTCAAGGGTCAATAAGGTTTGAATGGGTCTGAAGTGTTGAAGGGTCTATAGGTTGTACTGTAGTGTCGAAAGGGTCCTAAAAAGGAACAAAAATGACTGTAAGAGGTCTAAAGGTATATAGAAGAACATGTTTTCATCCACATCCTCTTTTCCACCAGTCCTCCTGTCTCCCAACCAACACCCAAACTTTGTGCTCCCTCTCCCTTTCTTCCCGTTCTTCAGAGTAAGAGGGTATTAATGACATGAAGAACGTTAACATTTCAATAAGAGGCTAATTCAGTGGCTGCAGTGGTAAGAAATATGTGGGCTAAACTATATGGACGTCAATTGATGGCTGGGAATCAGCTGAACTTATTGGTGATAGCCGTTGAGAGCAGTGTCCGCGGGCGCACAAGGTGTGGAGAGCATGGGAGAGGATGCAGGAAGGGGTTCTCTCTCCTTGGGTTCTCTCTCTCTCATCTTGAGGGGGGTTTAAAGCAAAGCATGGTCCTTGGCTTCTGCACAGATGGCAGTGTGGCGTCTCAAAAGTTGAAGGGGAATTGTGTGGCAGAATCGGTTGCTGTCCGGCCATGGTGCGAGCCAGTTTGGGCATTTTTGACTGGGGTATTTTTCAACAACAAATTAATGGAAGACTATATATACATACATATACATAAAACATATATATTATACCCTGATGAAGCCAAAACATTATATGCCACCTGCCTCATATGCATTGGTCCTGCACTTGTGCCGCGCCAAAACAGTGCCGACCGGCGCCGAGGCATGACTCTACAAGACCCTGAAGGTGTCCTGTGGTAATCTGGAACCCAAAAATATAGTACAGATCCTTCAAGGTCCTGTAAGTTGGCGAGGTGGAGCCGCCGTGGCTCGACTTGTCAGTCCCAGGCTACATCCCACAGATGCCAATCGGATTGAAGAGATCTGGAGAATTTTGGAAGCCAGGGCAAACACCGTGAACACGCTGCATCATGTTCCTCAACCATTCCCGAACAACTGTGTGTAGTGTGGCAGGGTGCAATTAACCTGCTGAAAGAGGCCACTGCTCATCAAGGAATACCATTCCATGAAGGGGTGTACTGGTCTGCGAACGATGTTTAGGTAGGTGACACGTGTCAAATTGACCTTCACATGAATGGCCAGACCCATATTTTTTTTTATATACTAGACATATATATAATATATAATATACATATTATTATATAAAAACGTAGACATATGACATATATAATATATTTTTAATTAATATTTTTTATCTACTAGTACGTGCTCAGTACGTGCGTGGCCGTTAACGTTGCAAACCAAAAAAAAAAACTTTCAAAAACGCGCGAACCGCAGAAACAACCACAGACAGGCCGTTCTTTCGCTCATCGCGTGCCCTGACGTGCGTGCCGTCACGTGCGTGCCCGACATGCTGCAAACCATTTTTTTTTTTTTTAAGCTTTCAAAAAAACCGCGAGCCAGAAACAAACCACAGGCCATCCTTCACTCTCGGCGTGCCCGTACGTCGTGCCAATATGTGCAAACCCCACAAAAAAAATCAACAAAAAAACTTTTCAAACAACCACACAGGCGTCCTGTCAATGCTCGTAAACGACGAACCTGATTGGGGGCCATTTGTGTTTATCTATAAATGGCATAAGAAATCGAGAAATTATTAGAATACATTGTCAATCACTATCGGGAATGTGCGTGCCCGTACGGAAGTTCACTTCATTGAAGTAACAACTTGCCCTGTGATACTACAAACACCAGAGTTAATTAAAATCAAATTAAAATCAAGGTTACCTCCCTGTCTTTTTGCTTGCCATGACATTATTCGCTTTCATTGACTCATTGCCTCTCCTAGCGGCACGGTAACTAAGGCAACCGATCACCACATCGTAACCGGCACGGCAACTGAAGTCATCGTCAGCCGGGCCGCTGCACCGGCCTATGGCAGCCACGCCTCAACGCAGCAACGTGTCTTTCAATTGGTTGGTAAATAAATGGCCATAACTTGGGAAGCACTTGTCCGATTAATATCAAACTTGAAAAGGCACATGCTCAGGGCCCCAGCAATATACCTGGCAGTTTCAATAGATCTGGAGCCAGTGGTGTCGAGAAGCAGCGGTCCACAGACACACACACACACCACAACACACACACAACAGCAACATCACACACCACCACACACAGCACACTGCTGGGAATTTATAGAAGACAGTCACTAGTGCCATGCCCTGTAGGTGTGTGGCGCGTAGGTGCGTAGCCGTATGTGCAACCCCCCCCTCCCCCAAAAAAAAAACTTTTCAAACCGCGTGCCAGAAACAAAACCACAAGGCCATCCAGTCGCTCTCACTGTGCCCGTCGTGCAAAAAAAAAAAAAAAATATATATATACTTTAAAACGCGCTTGCCCAGAAACAACCACACAGGCCGTTCTTCGCTCGTCGAGTGCGCGTACCGTGGCGGGCCATACGTGCAGAAAAAAAAAAATAACTTTCAAACAACCACACAGGCCGTTCCTTCGCTCTCGTAAACGTCGACTGGATTTGGGGCATTGTGTTTATCTATAAATGTTGCATAACAAATTCGAGAAATTAAATTAGAATTACAGTAATGTCATCACTATCCGGAAAGTGGTGCGTGCCGCGTAAGGAATGGTTTCAACATCATTCACGAATTATGCTTTGCATTGAAGTAACAACTGCTGTGATGACACACACAGAGTTAATTAAAATCCAAAATTAAAATCAAGTTCCTCGTCTTTTGCCTACAGCCATTGACATTCCTGCCATTGGCCATCTGCCACTCCTACGTTCCATGGGTGAGTGCGACAGGGTAGGATTTGTAGGAAGACTCTGAAAGTACAATGTGTCATGTATTCCATGTTCCGAATGTTTAGTTTGAAAAATAGTTTAAAAAAAACACAAGTTGCAAAGCATGCCACCAAAAGAGATGTATTATCGTTGGCAGCATGGTTGAGTAGAGCGAATTCCTTAACACTTTCCAAAGGCCACACCGTTTTGACAATTGACTGCGCTATGCACTAAGGATTGGACGTCACAGCAAAGGTAAGGCTTCCGCCATAATTGAGTGGCAAAAAATCATGCTACCACGCAAGTGTCACACGAACTTCTGGGGCTATTTCCATGGATTAGATGAATTCTAAGAAGAGGTACTGCGAAAACTGAAGCTGTTGCGTCTTAGTGAAGAATACTTATATGTATCAAAGGAAAAATGGACAAGCAAAAGGAAATTGGCCTCAAATCGTTTCCCCTGACAGTTCTATGTTCACCTTGTTGAAACGCCGAAGTCCTTACACCTCAAGCCAGCCTGAAAGCCTCAAAGAGGATGGACGCTACTCCGTATTATGTCGCCGGGTTTGTTAGGAAACATAATCTCGACGAAAGCTGACACAGAACTGTATTATCGCGAGGTAAAGTCAGCCCTGTTTCCTTCATTTCACCTATTAATTGTATTCGTTGTTGCTTGTTTCTGTTCAGCAACCAGCGTCACTTTTTTAACAACTGAACTGCTGTTATGAAAAGTGCGATCTCGCCTATCTCATTCTGGTGCAAATAAAACAAGGAATATAATTCATTTTAATGATACAAATCAGACAATATTTTGTAACCAACCGGCTATTTAATACCAACTATGACAAAATAACGTATCAGAATTAGTTTTTACATACCGGAGACAAATATGAAAGGCCGCACAACCAGTCATGTCGCCAGTCGCCATTTTTCTCTTCCTCAGAACCGAATATACTCCAAAAGATTTCGTCGGTCAATCTTCGCGGGAAAGCGGTAAAACTGCTACTCCAGAGCCTTTTATATATCGCTGAGTAACATCCGGGGCACCAACGACTCTTACCCGTTTTGCAGAAAAAAAAAATCGGCTTGCTGTGAAATACCGGCGTAGTTGAAGTGGAGACTATCGGTTCGTTATGGACGCGTAAACTTCTTGCCGCTCAATATGGCGGAGAACTGCCCCAGTCCACGTGACCGGTGAACGTCAACTGAATAAGGGCTATTGGAAACACAAAAAAAGTTGTGCACTTTTTTTTTGATAAATTATTTCGGAACAATTTTTCTTCAAATAATAAATAATAATAAAAATGTCTAATTGTGAGAAAAAACCATGTTCTCACCAAATTTTAGTGCCACACCCACCACGTCACGGTGACCTTTTTCACCGCTCCCAGAGGGGGGGGATTTGGTTGGCTAGTCGGCAGCGTGGGTGGCGACCCGCGTGAGAGCCGGGGCACTCAATTGCTGGCAACAGACGTGGCTTCTAAGATCGGAGTGGAACAATATATCGAGCGCTCCAAATCGCATGTTTAAAAGCGAATTGTCAGACTCTCGGCAGGCACAAGTCGCGCTGATCGTGAATAGCTCCGTCTGAAAGGATGAGTTAAATCGGGACGAGTGTGATCGTTATTCCAGGCTATCGTCGAGCGGGAGCTGTGAGTGTACAACTGTTTTTTTGTAAGCTCTATTGTTGCCAAAGAGTTTCGGCAGTTTGTTTGTGCTGTGTAATTAACATTCTGTTACCAGCCATTTTTGAGATCGGAGCCAATAAAATCATCGTGCCTACCCTAAGAGGCCGATTGGCCAGCACAGTGTGTGTTTTTGTTGTTCTCTTTGTCCACAACGTGGACTGCTGAAGCCTCGGACATCACACGTCAGTATTCCGTCGGAAAGATCACTTAACAGCTGGGATCGCGAAAATGGGGGCTGTCCGGATTCGTTCAGTAAGAGACATTCGAACTGAGACAGAAAATTCCACAGGGGTCGCTATCTTCTTCATCTGATCACGTTCCCTCATCAGCAGCCCGCCATCTTGGAGAACCTCTCACGCAGCAGACCGCCATCTTGGAGGGATTTTTTTTTTCTCACCATAGGGACGCTATCTTGTGTTTACGCCAGTCATGTCGCCAACAATTCAAAAATAAACGTGAGTTATTTTGACGTTCATTTCCTCATTGGGCATTTGATGTGCGGTGGTTGTATTGGGTATTTCGTCGTCGTATTCCCAACGAGCGTTGTGTGCGAATTTACGTGTATCACCCCAATATTGTTTGCCTCCCCTGTGTGAATTGCCCTGTCCCATTGGTGAAAGATATGCTGAAGTTATATTCCAACCAGCCTCCTTGTAAGACTTAGTGTTTTGTGCCCTGTCGTATGATAACTCGTAGCCAAACCATGTCGGCTGGGAAGTGAGGATCACCTGATCAATGTTGACAGTCACGTGGTGTCGATGGAGCGACGCAATCAGCCTTGACCCGTCACTGAACCCATAGTTTGGGAAAGCGATCCATCATGACTACAATGGCATCGGCGTTTGACCTTCTGGTCCGGCTGACGCCGGTTCAACAACATCGACATGTATAACAGGGAGAATGACAGGGCAGAGGCTGAGCGACTCAGGGCAGAGGCTGAACGCGTCAGAGAGCATGAGTGGCGAATGTTGACTGAACGACAGCGGGCAGATGTGTCTGCTGCACCAGTCCGGAAATTGGTTCATGTCGTATGCCGGACTGGACGGGAGGACAACTAGGCCAGAAACGTAATCTGGAGATGGCGGAGAAGTTGTTGACTTCCGTGGCACTTGATGAGACTGTGGGTCGCCACTTGTTAGCCATCTATCTGAGAAAGGCGAAGGAGGTAAATATGCGAGATGGCAACCGAGGACGTAAACGAATACCGGAAGTTGCAGGCCGAGATTTTTGAACGCCTATGCGAGTGTCCGCGTGTATTTATAAGGCTTAACACTGGTACCCTCGGTCAGTCCGTCAACCTATGAGAACATTCGCGGGTCTTGGAACAGCTGCAGAGGATGGTTCAAAGGGAGCAGTTCGTTGAGTTACCTCAGCGGTTGCGGACCCTGGTGCGTCCGTATCGATCAACGCTCCGGCGCAGACTTAGCGTGTTTCTTGTCGAATAAAGACACTGTTCCTTGTCAGACTGCGTCAAGCTTGGTAAAACAGTTTTTGGCATGCAAATGTTGCAAGCCACGCAGTCGTGTCCGTAAGACGGAGGATTCGCAGGTCAAGACCGCCCCCACATCTGCCCGGCGGCTGGATCCGAGGGAAGGGTCCCCGATGCCTCCAGCTTGGTGGCGGTCGCGAGCGCAGGCTCAGGGCAACGGCCCTGGTGCGAGTTCTCAAATGCGTGGGGCACGGGGAGACCGCTGCTTCTCTAACCCAGCAGTCCGGCCTATCGAGCCAAACCCCGCTGTTAAATGGGGGAGGTCAAGTGGAGGTCATCAACTGGGCCCTCGAGCGACGGTGGCATCGGTGACAGGAGGTCACTGGCCACCGAGGCTAATGATACCATTCATTCCTCCTGCATCAAGGATATGCAGGGCCAGCCTTAGTGGGGGCCCTGATTCCGGTGGTGAAGTTTAAGGCCAATACCTTCCGGGATACTGGGTGACGCTGTGTGTCTCCCGGAGCGGGGGTAGTTCCGGCCCTCAGAATGCATTAAACCGGCGAGTATATCGTCCTCGGCATTAACCAGGTTCCTGGCCGTATCCCTTGCCTCCTCGAGGTCCAGAGTGACATTTTACGGGTCCGATGACCTGTGCTCGGTGGTACCCTTTACCCGGCACGGGGGTATCCTTGCTGATTGGCAATGAGCAATGGCCAGGGAGGAGTTATGACTCTACCTGTTGGTGGTCACTAGATCCCAGAGCAAACAGGCGGAGAGAGTGGCGGAGTCAGACATATCTTCAACTCTGGCCCGAGGACCCGCGCCCGACTCCACCTGCCGACGTGTGAGGTTGCCTCGACTGAAATCCACCCGAGCTCTCCAGTCAGGGACCTTCCCGTTGGTGACACGGGGACCCCAGCTATTTTCGCCAGTCGGCGAATCCGGTGAAAGGGGGATCAGTCCTCCGAGGCGGTTAGGCGACCCCAGTTCGTGCCTGAGGTCACTCCCGCATGTTGCGGTAACCAGGGTAGTGGAGATCAGCACTTCGATCCCCACCTGCCCACACTCTGGGAAATGGAGGAAGACTTGGCCTGGACGAACAGGTTACTATGTGAATGGTGCAGGTGTGCTGATGCCTTAAGATATTCTCCCAGAATCCTGTCCTCCACCCAGACGTGGAGGGTACGACACCGGGGGCATCAGTCAGTCAGTCATGCAATGGCCCATGACAGTATTTTCCTCGGGTCAGTGTCAGAGCGGCCACAGACCTGCCCAGGTTAGGATCAGTTCATATGGCCCGCCATGTCGGAGACATCAAGCGCTATTGCGCTAGCGTCTATATTGGCCATGGACTCCATCACCATCTACAGCGACACCACCCGCTCGGTTGGCTCAGCCAAGCCAAGCCCCTCAACCAGCGTATCTGCGCTGGGCGCTTCCTCCTCTCAGAATACGACCTCACAGCAAACACGTGAAAGGAGTGGAGTAACAGACTAACTGACCCCTTAGTCGCCATCTAGTAGACAAGCGAGCACCAAAGTTTAAGTTAAGCGCCACAGCGGAGAGGGGATACCGTTTGGGGGCCCTT
>CM068967.1:78533004-78544957 GCA_035128595.1 Eptatretus atami
GGGGTGGTGGTGCTGTGTTAATTAGGTAGGGATTAAGGCCACTTTCTCCCAGTATGTGATTGCCCCCTGTGACATTTTCCTATGTTTTTGCATTTACAAGACCGACGAGAAATAGGAATCATGTCCTTAAAACAACAACAACCGAGCCCAACGTTCCAAGCAGGCAAAAAAACAACCCCGCCTCCAGGAATGACAACTAGCAAACCACACCCCTGGGGTGGATGATGGAGGGCGTGACGTCAGAAGGTTGGAGGCATGGAGAGGAGACTTGTGTGAGGTACACGATTGGAGATGGAAGGCTCTTGCTCGCTGGCTTCTCCTCGACACGCTGAAAAAGCCCGCACGATTCTTGTGTTCTTGCTGTGTGAATTTTCCCGCGTGCCGGAGCAAGATGTTATCCATTACTGTTTGGCTGAGTTATGAAGCGTGTACGTTTCTGAGGAGGGAAGAAGAGTGTGCCCTGTGGCCTTGTCACCTGGCCTCAGAAATCGTCACGCCGTATGGTCGAGGAGGAAGGTGGGCGATCGTTGTGGACGGACCTGTTGCACGAGAAGAACATTCGGCATATTCGTTCATGAGAAGAAGCCGCATGGCAGTTGGTGAGCCCTGGTGTTGCATACCGCCTCACAAATTACCTCACGTATGTTTCCCGCCCAGGGAGCGGCTCGGCGCCATTTTGGGCGCATCTTCCCACGCAGGACGAAGCGGCTCGATCACAAAGTTCAATAAACACCATCTCTGGACTAAGCTAAGTGCCAGAATAAAGGGAGGGTTTTCTTTTGTTTTGTTTTCCCCTTGTCTGTATTAAAGTCCGTGTGTCGAGGCTCCTCGACTTTAGACCTTAATTGGCCTCACGTATTATTATTACATTTTGAATTATTACCCTTGTAAATATTTCTTCTATTTTTATTAAATCCCCGTATTTGTTTTAAGTTCCTGGGTCTATGTATCTGTTGTGGGTTCGAGTATAAACCCCTTGTGCTCCGTCCGTGCCGCCCCGCCCCTCCCACGCGCACGATAATCTCCGAGGATCACGTGTTCGCCTCAAAGGAAAACCGCTCGGCGATCCGGCCTGGTCGGTGTTAACTGCCCGTCCACCACAAATTGGGTCAGGGGATTAACTTAACCGCCAGGACCTCGACAATATTTACAATTAAAATGCCAATGACGGCATCGTCTTTCCAATTGCAGAATCCATTAAATAAATCACCAATCCTGCCATGTTCACACGAGGTAATCCCGCAAGGTTCAAAGTCCACTCACTGACAGCGATGATCACTACAAATAGGGTTGTGATGATCACTATCGGATTCCTTAGATTGGTCGGGTAGAAGGCGCCCATTCACAGGCCTTGCACAGGCCCACAGTGTCGGCCATCTTTTGCAGTACGAGCTGTCTCCAAATCTCTTGTTGTGCAGAGGCACACCCCTTTCAGGTGCTTTTCCAAGTATTTTTGGCTTCTTTTCAAAGCTTTGTGAACCATTTTAGGTAACAATCCTCATTTGGTATGCTTGAAAAATGCTTCGTGCCCTGATGACCGTCGTTGCTAGGGGTTTCTCTGCACGTATGCCGAGCATTCTGGGGTGGATTACGTCTTTTCAAAAGTCGCGTATTGTGAACGCTTCATAATAACCTTTCATGATGAACCCAAAGTGCATGGGAGTATGAGGATGACCAACATTTTAAACCTATCTTGCATTGAGATTATGTGATTCCAATGATGTGGCAACAAATTGAAATGAAAGGAAAGGATATTCTACATTGAGCATAATTAAAATGTACGGTATATGGAGGGGCAAATGGATTTTAAAAGTCCGAATTTTGTGAACATGTCTTGTTTGAAATCTAGCCATTGACATGGAAACTTCTAGAACACCTTCACCTGCAGCTTCCCTCTATGCAGAGCGTTGGTGCTACCTAAGCAGTCTCCTTGGCTATTGGGCACAATCGTGGATGGGTCGCCACTCCGACACAGTATACCAGCATGCTGGCACTCATTTTGCCGACCTCGGAAGGATAACAGGCCGAGTTAACCCTAACTTGTATTAAATCAACAGCTGAGCGGGATTTGAACAAAGGACCCGAGGATCCAAAGCCCACCACCCTCACCATTAAGCCAACATCAGGCATAGGTCCATGCTCAGTGAGGTCCATGCTCTTTCTCGTTTATTTTTAGCTTATGTGAAAGTGGACTTCCAGATAAGGTATTGGCCATAGTGCACCGTCCGTCTCCTATTTCGACTTCTCCAGCCAAACGGCTAGGCCGATCCGGCTGAAATTTGGCAGCAAGGTTGCGCTCCTGACTGGTAACAGGGATTGCAAAGCTCGGTCCAGTCACTTGACTAAGTTGGTCAAAATGTCGAACTTGGTAAATGACTTCAAAAATCTTCTTCTCCAGACCCACCAATCATAATGCTACCGAATTCGGGTTACATTAGTCTAGGGTAGGGATGTTAAATTTCGGAGGTCATGCCTCCGCTTAAATGCACAGAAACCTCCAGCAATGACAGTCATCGGGGCACGGAGCATTTTTCAAGCGTACCAAATAAGGATTGTTACCTAAATGCTTGGGTAGGGGTGTTCAATTTTGGAGATCTTGGGACCCGAAGTTTGTCAAAATGGCCGACAGTCAATTTTTGGGAAAATCGCGTAAATTCCTTTAAAAATCCTCCTCTCCAGACGCACCAGTCAGAATGCTACCAAATTTGGGTGACAACATTAGGCCAGCAACCAGTAGTCCTATTTTTTATTTACAGGAGTGAGGATCATGGAAGAGCAAGGTCTAGAACTGACCGTGGGACAAACATCAAGGAAATGAACGAATAGAATAGGAGGAAAGGGAGTCAGGAAAGAAATACTGAAACTAGCAAGTAAGATGGTTGAGTTGGGAAAGGTTAATGGGGTAATAAAGATCATGGGTCAGGATGGGGGGATGACAAGATATGGCGCTATACTGTTTTCTTGAAGTCCTGGAGGGAAGAGTGAGATGGAACGGTCCCTGGAAGGTGGTTCTAAAGACGGGTCAGAAGTGAGGAATAAGAATTGAGGTGTGTCGTTGTGATCTGATCGTTAAAAGAAGGCCTTTGCTCATTGTCATTGTTCTGACTCCCAGCAAGTTGTCAAGCTCGTTTATGTAATTGCAACAATGAAAAAAAAAGAAGATAATTGGAAGGTGAGTAATTAGGAGCTCTTGTTACTGATGAGAAAGCTATCAGACTGTGTGGATCACTGGAAGGAGGATACACTGCATTCAGCAACAGGTTTTTGAGAAAGGTGTGCAGCCAGAGGTTATGAGGAGGGTTAGTGAAGCCAAAGAGGGAATGCAGGATCTGGTGATTTATGTGGAACTCTGAGGAATAAATAAATAATACACCAAGCTACCTTTTGTATACAAACATTTGTTAATACATACACAGTTTTGATTCATTTTCGGCCATTTCAGGAAATTACATTTCCACAAGTACAAGGATCTAGGCTCGTGGAGTAGCTGAACAACAACTGGCAGCAGCTTCACAAACTACGAAAGGGTAAGGTTGAGCGAGGGGAGGGAGGGTGGACATACACAAGGAGGAAAGGAGGAATAACAAAGAACAAGTAACAATGGCACAAAGAGGAACAAAATAGGTGAAGAATCAGCATGTGTACGTGTAGAAGAGATTGTGGATGTGCATACGTAAGCGCATGTGGTGGTGATGGGTAGTACATTTGAAACACTGAAGATAAGAGGATGAGACAAGGGACATGAAGATCCATCCATCCATCCATCCATTGGGACCATACTCTGTGCAGAGTGTTGGTGCTGCCTAAGCAGTCTCCTTGGGTATTGGACACGTAATACTGGATGGGTCGCCACTCTGACACAGTATACCAGCAAGCTGGCACTTATTTTGCCGACTTCGAAAGGATGACAGGCAGAGTCAACCCCACCTGGTATGAATTCAACAACAGAGTGGGATGACACGGAGATGATTCCATACAACTGGGAGAACGAGAACAGCACTCGGTAGAGCACGTACCTCCACCAGGCTGATTCCTTTGTTTTGTATTCCACTGATAGGCTGGATCTGGATCCGGACCTGAACCACAATCTAATGGGCTTGTTCTTGTCACCCACCCAATTCATCCACCTAGTTTTGTCCAAATCTGTTCATAACTTTTTGAGATATCATGCTAAATACCTGTTTTCATCCGATCACTCACTTTAAAAGTGAAGAATCACTTTAAAAATTCTCATAACTGGATACGTAGCCGAATCTTTATAAAATCTAATCAATTCTGCCCTGTCACACATCCAACCTGTCCGCCAAATTTCATCCGAATCCATCCACAACATTTTGAGATATCCTGCACACAAACAGACAGACAGACAGACATGGGTGAAACCATAACCGCCGTCCACCTTCGGTGGAAGGATGTAATAAGGGGACAAACTTATGCAGGTGGGTAATGAGTCTGGACTTTGGGGAGGGAAAGCAGGTGAGGGTTCCTCAAGGAATGCATTGTAATCTGTGGTGCTTGGGAGGGTAGAGGTAGGAGAGGGCAGGAGGAACAGGGTCAGATGTAAGCTTGTTAAAAATGGAGCCCACCAACTTACTGACAGTGATAGAATGACAGTCCTTGGTAATTTGCCTCTTACCTTGGTGCAGAATCCTTATTCCAACATTGGTCCCAATAGTGCAGAAAACCTTGAGATACCAATGGTGCTCCTGTTTGCAGGAACGCAATGTGAGGAGCCATACTCTATGGAACTCTGTATGAAAGCCTTGTCTACCTTGAGGTCAGTGTGGCTCAGGAATACTTTGTCTCTGGTGAATAACCAGATGGCAACTTGCGTTTGATGCTAGCTTAGTGATATTATCCTCCTATGAAAGTGTATGACATATAGTGAGGCCAAAGAATTTCAGGACTGCACTTCTTCCAGTGGCTGTCCAGAGAAGTGGATTGTGTAGTTTGAATACCAATCCTTAGAGAGAGAGAGAGAGAGAGAGAGAGAGAGAGAGAGAGAGAGAGAGAGAGACAGAGAGAGAGAGCATGAGAGCATGTGGCTTGCCAGCATGTCCAAATCACTGACCAGCAGCTTATCTTGTCCAGTTCTGATGAAAGGAATCCAGCAGTGGCCTGACTTTCACAAGTGTGATGTATTATTGTGCATCGGATGGAGCCATTGGAAAAATTGGAAAGTTGGTTTCCAAGAAAATTGGATGGATCATCTATGTTGTGAAAGGAGCCGTGTCTGTGTTTGTCATGCTATAATTCAATGACCAAATATGCAACTCCTCTTCAAATTTCAAGTGAATCGGATGAAAATTGAGGAATATAGAAATCTCACCCAAGTTGTTGATCTTTGACCTATGTTGACCTTTTGGTCTATGTTGACCTTAAAAATAATTGCTAGTTGAATTCAGTGACCTGAAATATAAATCCTCTTCAAATTTCAAGTCAATCTGCTGAAAGTTGAGGATTTTAGAAATACCACCTTAGTTGTTGACCTTTTGACCTTTTTACCTCAAAAACAATGGGCTTCTTCCTTATGACAAACTTTACCATGTGGTGAAGTTTCGTGAAGATCGTTTTTAAGTTGTGACCTGTCGGTGCCAAAGAGACAAACAGACAGACAGAGAGACAATAATAAAATCGACTGACCAATATACATGAAAAATCTTCGATTTTGCAAGTAATAAATAAAGGACGGTTTGTGTACACGTACATGGGCACATGTGACGAAACTGAAAATGTTCTTCTTTCGGCTGCTCCCGTTAGGGGTCTCCACAGAGGATCATCCGTTATGATCCACATAGCGATTTGGCACAGGTTTTACGCCGGATGCCCTTCCTGACGCAAACCCTGGTCGCCTCTTACGACACAGGGATAAGGATTGGGTTTCGCCATGATTCCGGGCTGTCCTACATCCTCTCATAGCACGGCCCAGCGCAGAGCTCCAGTCCTCAAGCGATCCTCCAACCCAAGCCTCCGAGTAGCCAGATTACAGGCACACACCACTACGCCCGGTATGTGATGAAACTGCAAATACCAACTTTATATGCTGGTTATAACCGCACGGAGGGCAGGATGTCCCAGGAATCCTTTTTTGTTCTTGCCCCATAGATGAGCCATCCCAGAAAACATTGGTATTCTCATCAATGAAGTGACGAGTCTTATATGCTGGTTATTATAAATCAAGAAGGACATAGGTCCAAATGCCTGGTGTTGGCTTAATGGTTCGGGTGGTGCGCTTGGGATCCTAGGATCCTGAGTTCAAATCCCACTCAGCTGTTGAATTAATACCAGGTGGGGTTGACTGCCTGTCATCCTTCTGAGGTCGGCAAAATGAGTGCCAGGTTGGTGGTATCCTGTGTTGGAGTGGTGACCCGTCCAGGATTGTACCCAATAGCCAAGGAGACTGCTTCGGCAGCAACAATGCTCTGCACAGAGTGTGGTCCCAATGGATGGATGGTTGGATAGGTCCAAAGATGCTGCCCTGTAGATCCCCGGCCTGAAATCAATGTTTCCATCCTTGGAGGAAATTACACAAACACCAAGTTCAGCATGAAAACAAAATATCTCAACTTCAAAACAGCAGAAGGAAGGCCTCCCTAATTTCATGTTGAGGGGTGTTTGGTAAACTCACCATGCTTGCCAAGTGTGCGTTGTTTCGAATGAGTGCCCAATGGCAGTAAACCCACAATAGCCAGTGGAGAAAGAAACAAGTCTTTAACCACTCAAATTGGAATACCGAGAGAGCACGTCAATACGTGCAGCACGAGACAAATTTCGGGATTATAAAAGATGAGACAAAGGAGGAAGGACAGGATCATGAGAAAGGCAGGAATACCCCACAACCTCCGTTTGTAAAATAAGGAGATACACTGTCATGTAGCCAGATCCGGGTCTTCACCAAAATCGAGTGAATTTGTCCTTGTCGCACACCCAACCTGTCCACCAAGTTTCATCCGAATCCGTCCTCAACTTTTTGAGGCATCATGTCACATATTAGTTTTGACCGATCTATCAATGGTGAAGAATTACTTTAAAAATTACAACACATTATTGTGTTCGTGCAGTGAAAACTGTGCAGGATGAGCAGGTCCTGAATTGATGAAAAACATTCCATTCGTTTTTGTCTAGTGAAAGGACCTGTAAACCCTTTTAGACCCTAAAAGAGTGTAAAGAGTATGGGTCTAAAGTGGTCCAAGAGGTCCAAAGGGTGTAAGGGTCTAAAGTGGTCTAAGAGGTCTAAAGGGTATAAGCGTCAAAAGTGGTCTAAGAGGTCTAAAGGGTACAAGTGTCAAAAGTGTTGAAAGGGTCTTAAAAGGACTAAAAGGTCTAAAGTGTTGATGGGGTCTTAAAAAGGACTAAAGGTATAAAGGGTCATACGAGGTCTAAATGTTCCATCGGAGTTTAAAGGGTGTAAAGGTCCAAAGCGTCAAAAGGGTGCATTCCAATAGTAGTAAGAGTCTTTATAGTCGAAGAGGTCTGAGGGTTCCAAATGATCTAACTTCTAAAGGCTGTAAGGGTCTAAAGCAGTCCAATCTAAAGTGTTGAAGGAGTCTCAAGAGGTCAAAAAGGTGTAAGGGGTCTGTCGGGTCTATATGGCATTTAAAGTGTCATAAGGTGTCTAAAGGTCTGTGGAGCCTAAGGGATCTAAAGGTCTAAAGGTTAAGTTCCAAAAGTAGTGAGGGTCTAACAGGTCTCAATAGTCTAACGGGTCTGTATGGCATATAGGGTCTAAAAGGTATGAAGGATGTAAATGTCTGAAGGGTGGTGGTGGTCGTATGGCAGCTTAGCTGCCAGGGTAGCTATCATTTCTTGAAGCGCGACTGTGTCGCTGATGCAGTGCCCCTCTACCAGTACACACACTGGAACTGGTACTCATTTCGCCGACCTCAGAAGGATGACAGGCTGAGTCAACCCCCTGGTGTATTAATTCAGCGGCCGACGGGGCTTAGAACTCAGGACCCTAGGATCCCAAGCTGCCACCCTAACCACTGAGCCAACACCAGGCCTTCTGAAGGGTCTCAAAAGGTCAAAAGAAAAGGTATTAAAAGGTCGAAGGGGTTTAAAGGGTCAAAAGGTTGAATGGGTCTGAAGTGTTGAAGGGGTCTATAGGGTGTACTGTAGTGTCGAAAGGGTCCTAAAAAGGACAAAAAAGACTGTCAGAGGTCTAAAGGGTATAAGAGAACATGGTTTTCATCCACCATCCCCTCTTTTCCACCATCCCCTCCCGTCTCCCCAACCCAACACCAACTTTGTGCTCCCCTCTCCCTTTCTTTTCCGTTCTTCAGAGTAAGAGGGTATTAATGACATGAAGACGTTAACATTTCATCAAGAGGCTAAATTCAGTGGTGCAGTGGTAAAAAAATATGTGGGTAAACTATATGGACGTCAATTGAGGCTGGGAAGCAGCTGAACTTATAGGTGAAGCCGTTGAGGCGTGTCCGCGGGCCACAAGGTGTGGAGAGCATGGAGAGGATGCAGGAAGGGGTTCTCTCTCTTGGGGTTCTCTCTCTCTCTCTTGAGGGGGTTCTAAAGCAGCATGGTCTTGGCTCTGCACAGATGGCAGTGTGGCGTCTCAGTTGAGGGGGAATTGTGTGCAGAATCGGTTGGCTGTCGCCATGGTGCGAGCCAGTTTGTGCATTTTTGACTGGGGTTATTTTTCAACAACAAGATTATGGAAGACTATATATACATACATATACATAAACATATATATATACACTGATGAGCCAAAACATTATGACCACCTGCCTAATATGCTATTGGTCCTCCTTGTGCCGCCAAAACAGTGCCGACCCGCCGAGGCATGGACTCTACAAGACCCCTGAAGGTGTCCTGTGGTATCTGGAACCAAAATATTAGTAGCAGATCCTTCAAGTCCTGTAAGTTGCGAGGTGGAGCCGCCGTGGCTCGGACTTGTCGGTCCAGCACATCCCACAGATGCTCAATCGGATTGAGATCTGGAGAATTTGGAAGCCAGGGCAACACCGTGAACACCTCATCATGTTCCTCAAACCATTCCCGAACAATGTGTGTAGTGTGGCAGGGTGCATTAACCTGCTGAAAGAGGCCACTGCCATCAGGGAATACCATTGCCATGAAGGGGTGTACCTGGTCCTGCAACGATGTTTAGGTAGGTGACACGTGTCAAATTGACCTCATGAATGGCCAGACCCATATTTTTTTTTATATATAGAATATATATATTTACATATATATAAACGTAGACATAGACATATAATTAATTATATTATATTTATTATATTTTATATCTACTAGTACGTGCGTGGCCGTACGTGCCAAAAAAAAAAAAAATCTTTCAAACCGCGACCCAGAAACAACCACACAGGCCGTTCTTTCGCTCTCGTCGTGCCCGTACGTGCGTGCCCATACGTGCAAACCCCACCAAAAAACAACAAAAAAACTTTCAAACAACACACAGGCCGTTCCTTCGATCTCGTAAACGACGACTGGATTGGGGGCTTGTGTTTTATCTATAAATGCGCATAAGAAATCGAGAAATTATTAGAATACATTGTCATCACTATCGGGAAGTGGTGCGTGCCCGTACGGAATGTTCACTTGCATTGAAGTAACAACTGCTGTGATACTTACACACACAGAGTTAATTAAAATCCAAATTAAAATCAAGTTTACCTCCCTGTCTTTGCTTGCCATGACATCTCCATTGACCATTTCTCCTACGGCACGGTAACTAAGCACCGATCCCATCGTAATCGGCACGGCACGTGACGTCATCGTCGCGCCGCGCACCGGCCTATGCAGCCACGCCTACGCAGCAACGTGTCTTTTCATTGGTTGGTAAATAAATGGCCATAACTTGGGAAGCACTTGTCCGATTAATATCAAACTTGAAAAGGCACATGCTCAGGCCCCAGCAATATACCTGGCAAGTTTCAATTAGATCGGACCAGTGGTTGTCGAGAAGCAGCGGTCACAGACACACACACACACACACACACACACACACACACACACACACTACACACACACACACACACACACACACACACACACACACTGCTGGAATTATAGATAGACAGTCACTAGTGCATGCCCGTAGGTGTGTGCGCGTAGGTGCGTAGCCGTATGTGCAACCCCCCCCCCCCCAAAAAAAACTTTCAAACCGCGTGCCAGAAACAACAACCACACAGGCCATTCCATCGCTCTCACGTGCCCGTACGTGCAAAAAAAAAAAAATATATATATATATACTTTAAAACGCTTGCCAGAAACAACCACACAGGCCGTTCTTCGCTCTCGAGTGCCCGTACGTGCGTGGCCATACGTGCAAAAAAAAAAAAAACTTTCAAACAACCAACAGGCCGTTCCTTCGCTCTCGTAAACGACGACTGGATTGGGGCATTGTGTTTATCTATAAATGTGCATAACAAATCGAGAAATTATTAGAATACAGTAAGTCATCACTATCCGGAAGTGGTGCGTGCCCGTATGAATGTTCACATCATTCACGAATTATTGCTTGCATTGAAGTAACAACTGCTGTGATACACACACAGAGTTAATTTAAATCAAAATTAAAATCAAGTTTCCCTCGTCTTTGCTAGCCATGACATTCGCTGCCATTGCCATTGCCACTCCTACGCCATGGTGAGGCGACAGGGTAGGATTTGTAGGAGACCTGAAAGTACAGTGTCATTAGGTATTCCATGTTCGAATTGTTTTAGTTTGAAAATAGTTTAAAAAAAAAAAAAAGATTTGCAAAGCATGCCACCAAAATGAGATGTATTTCGTTGGCAAGCATGTTGAGTAGAGCTGAATTCCTTAACATTCCAAAGCCACACCGTTTTGACAATTGACCCTATGCACTAAGCGATTGACGTCACAGCAAAGGTAAGGCTCCGCCATATTGAGTGGCAAAAAATCATGGCTACCACGCAAGTGTCACACGAACTTCTGGGCTATATCCATGGATTAGATGATATTTCTAAGAAGAGGTACTGCGAAAAACTGAAGCTGTGCGGTCTTAGTGAAGATCCTTATATTATTTCAAAGGAAAAATGGACAACAGAAAGGAAATTTTGGCCTCAATCGTTTTCCCTGACATCTATGTTCACCTTGTTGAAACGCCGAGTCCTCACACTCAAGCCAGCCTGAAAGCCTTCGAGGATGTGGACGCTTACTCATGTTATGTCGCCGGGTTTGTTAGTGACATAATCTCGACGAAAGCTGACAAGAACTGTATTATCGTGAGGTAAAGGTAGCCTGTTTTCCTTCATTTCACTATTATTGTATTCGTTGTTGCTTGTTTTGTTCAGCAACCAGCGTCACTTTTTTTAACCTGACTGCTGTTAGAAAGGCGATGTCGCCTATCTCATTCTGTCAGTAAAACAAGGGATATAATTCATTTTAATGATACAAATCAGACAATATTTTGTAACCACCGGCTATTTAATACCAACTACTGAAATAACGTATCAGAAATTAGTTTACATACCGGAGACAAAATGAAGGCCGCACAACCAGTCATGTTCGCCAGGTCGCCATTTTTTCTCTTCTCAGAACCGATATATCCAAAGATTTCGTCGGTCTACTTCGCGGGAAAGCGGTAAAACTGCACTCCAGAGCCTTAGTATATCGCTGAGTACATCCCGGGCACAACGACTCTTACCCGTTTGCAGAAAAAAAAATCGCTTGCTTGGAAATACCGGCGTAGTTGAAGTGGAGACTATCGGTTGTTATGGACGCGGTAATACTTTCTTGCCGCTCAATATGGCGGAGCTGCCCCAGTCACGTGACCGGTGACGTCATCTGAATAAGGGCTATTGGAAACACAAAAAAAGTTGTGCACTTTTTTTTTGATAAATTATTTTCGGAACAATTTTTCTTCAATAAATAAATAATAATAAAAATTGTCTACATTGTGAGAAAAACCATGTTCTCACCAAATTTAGTGCCACACCCACCACGTCACGTG
>CM068967.1:78556699-78567828 GCA_035128595.1 Eptatretus atami
AGTTTCAGCCACAAAACCGCTATCTCATCCACCATATCTATTCTCTCTTCTTTTTTTTCTCCGATGAAGGGTTAATGCCCAAAACGTCAGCTTGTCCTTACTTCCAGTGGTGGTTAGTATACCTCCTCGATCAACATTCCGTTGATTACATTCATTGTTCTACCCACACACATTGATTAAAGTACTGGGACAATAAACAAGGGAAATACAGTTAATTATGAACAACGAAGAAAAGTATCTATCATTCTCAAATCAAGAGAATGCTAATATTGTGTGAGGATTGAGCTAAGCTCATTGGAGAAACTAGCACAAAACATTCATCAACGCACCAGACTCTTTACAGAGTGCGAGTCATGCTTCTCCAGCAGTTACTGGCCAACGATTATGCTGGGTGGTTTGTCATTGCCTTCCCAGCATTCGGGACAGGAGTTTGTAATTTGTCCAGAGTTCTGGCACGAACTCGCCTCCTCTTTGCGGAGGACACTGTGCAATCCTTAAAGTCCATCAACTAATGCGAGCAGATGGGACACCCAGTTTAAAGTCCATACGAGGGGATGAATCGCCCTGCACGAGACACAACAGGATGACAGTTTACACTATAATTAGACCAAGATTTGAAGCCATGCTAGACAGTTCAGAGGAGAATGCGGATATCTCTAAGCTATTCTGGGTGGTCTACAGAACATTAAAACATTTTAAAATCTTGAAATTATTTTTGATAAAGACAAGATGGAAATGCGAGCTAGAAAGGATAGCCAAGAGGTATGAGCACTCGTTTTGAGCTCTCCAACTTGGGTTTGAATCCCGATTCAGCAATAAACTGTTATCTTGGTGTTTTACACGCGGGGCAATCCATCAGCGTTTGTGACGTCCCTCGGATGGACGTTAAACTGCACGTTCTATCTGCCAGTATTCGTTTCGTTGGTGGGCATTAAAGATCTCGACGGTCTCTTTCACGAAGATTATGCGTGTTATCACCGGCACCCGAAACGAATTACAAATTCCTATGTCCACTCAATCGAGTATGCTGTGTTGGAGTGACAACCCGTCCAGGATTGTAATCCCAGCCAAGAAACTGCTTTGGCACAACCTACACTCTGTATCGAGCATGGTGCACAAACTATATTATTATTATTATGATTGTAAATATTATTAGTCCCCTTCCGGTTTTACCGGAGGGGACAATAGGTTCACTCTCTGTCTGTCTGTCCATCCCACCTGTGGTTTTTTTTAGACTTTTTTCCCCACTCCCTCTAACATATTCAACTGAAACTTGGTACATGGCTTTATTGTGATAAGTTACAAAACAAGTTCCGAGTTTCAGGACGTTTTGTCAATTTTTCACAGAGTTACACCCTTTTTGGACTTAGAAAATATCACATCGGTAGGAGACATGTATTGCAAAGCAATTCTCGTTCTTTGTTATAAATATCATCATCATTACTATTCTTACCCATCACGGGGCTCAGCTTGGGCTTGTGTTTAAGATGAACTTGAATAATGTGAGAGCTGACAACTGATTATAAGTTCCCAATGGTTGAACAAGTAATAAAGAGAGAATGGAAAGTGCAGTTTTGAAGAGGAGTTTTACAAACTGATGAATAACTTGGCATTCATAATATCGAAGGGAAATACAAGGACTAGCAGCGGATGTAAGATTATGTTCAACTTGTTGACTTGAAAATTCATACAAATAAAGAAAACATTAAATTACAACACTGACATATGTGGGTTTAAAAATTCTCCATTACATTAAAATATTGACAAAAAGATAATTGAAAAAGGATATAAAGACAAATGACATTTATTAAAATAATAATCATAATAAAACGATTTGCATTTTCTTATTTTGATCTCGTGTTGATAAATTAGTGTGGTGTTGATGGGCTGAATGGCCTCCACCTGTGTCTGATTTCCTTGTGTCATTAGTACAGATCAATACTGATAGTTTTATTGTGGATATCAAAACCAATGATATTTAAAAAGACACGGCACATGATGCTTTCATTTTTTGAGGAACACCCAAAGAATAGTAAGAAAGTCAGAGGGAAATTTAAACAGGAGATGAAGAGATATGTAATGACTGAATTTATTTTCTCGAGGTCAATTGTAAAGAAATGTGTGATTAAGATTGATATATCATTTAATGACAATTTTAATTGCTTGTTTGATAACACACAATAATGCAGAACGATAGAGTTGATAAGCTTTGGACATGACCGCAAAATGTGAAACATTCAATTAAATAAAGAGCTGAAAATGCATTTGTCGATAAAAATCAGTTGAATGATAAACGATAAATAAAAATCAGTTGAATGATAAACGATAAATAAAAATCAGTTGAATGATAAACGATAAATAAAAATCAGTTGAATGATAAACGATAAATAAAAATCAGTTGAATGATAAACGATAAATAAAAATCAGTTGACTCAAATTCATTTTGTTGTTTTTTTTATTTATTTTTAGCTTCTGTTCATTAAATAAACCTAAAATGAACTCCTCATTCAAATCGTGCAACTCATAAGTCCAGAGAACATTGTCTAAAATATCAAAAAATGTCAACGTGAGTAAATATCTCATGTGTCCATCTTCTGCCAGTGTTACCTTTTTTATAATGACATTTCCATCTGTAAACTCTGACGACAACAACAACAACAACTTGAATTTAGATTTCTTGTAATATGTTTTTTATGCAGAAGTTTTTGCTGGTGGTGAAGCTTGCTAGATTGAAGCTCTTGATTTATAATGAATTGTTTATAAACATGATCAAGGTTATTGACAAGGCTATTAATATATAGAAAGAGGTTTTTGAAAGAGACGATGTCGAACTAAAGAGTTGTAATTAATTTGTTTTTGTAATTTTGGAGATAATGGCGATGTGGTTGAGGAATGTGCGGTGTTGTTGTACCTCATCCACAACACCTTGAATAACAGAAACCCAATTGTCATTTCACAATTTGGTGGATTTCACATGAAGCTTCTACACAGTGTGATGAAAATTCTTGATTACAACAGCTTTCTCTTCATTTACAAGTATTCTATACTGTTGTATGTAAGAACAATTGTAAATGTTGTATAATAAAATTCTGTTCCTTCCTCACAGTACATGATTTCTCAGGGTTCCTTTTGCTTTGGTTAATATATATTTGTTTAAAGACAAATGTATGATGATGCATATCTGGATGTTAAATTGCATCATATCTATAATACTGATATTAGTTCATTGAAGTTGACTCACCGAACATGATCAACCTCTTTGAAATAAACTTTCCTCTTTTGTTATTTTGTCGTGGTACGTTGATGAAAATCCACAGCTAATTATTACCTTATTGTTTTGCTTTCAGTGGAACCAAGGAGTCGTTAATTGAACAATCACCATGGAATAAAAATCAACATGGAAAATAAAATCGAAACTATTGCAAAGAATATACAAGTTTGAGCGTTATAATAAACTATATTTCAAGAAAAAAGAAAAACTTAAAATGGAACAGATAATTCAGTACCTGTACTATATTCAACAAAACGTGGAGATGAAGAAAACATTGACAAGGATATCAAAGGTACACACCAAAAAAAACAACTGACAATTAAAAATGTAAAAATACATTCATGAACAGAGAAACAAAACAAAACAATAAATAACACTAAAAATGTATGACGACCCCAAATCACAAAGTACAAAAATATATTAAATAATTCAAATGGTGATGTTGAAAAGTCGAATATGGAAAGCAATGGGAGGTTGTCTGTCGCGATGTGTTCGACTTTGCGGTTTATCAACTTGTTTAGAGTTTGTCGTCGGATTTGAGGAAAAGGTGGCGATTGGAAGCAATTACAGAATTGGCAAATCGTGTCAACAGTTCAATGCGACAAGTTAGTGAAGGAGTCAATATTATAAATGTGTGAAAGGTCAACATGGGGAATGCGATTTAGAACAGAGATCACTCGCAATAGTCTCTTTTGAACCTGCTCAATATGTGTCCAACTTGGGAAGTCATCATATGAAGTCATCACATCTGTAAAGCTGTTCCAATTTCTAGCATGGTGTGAATGTACATCTAATGGATCACTACTACTAAGTCTTCAACTTTCACATAATTCTTCTTAAGCTTACACAAGACGTGTACACACCTCGAGGGATTTCTGACTATGCACTCAACCTGTCGATTCCATATGAGATCACCCTGAATTATGACACCGAGGAACTTGATACACCAAACAGTTTCCAGGGAAATACCATCGATTATAATTGGCTGAACAAGCGGTGGCAAGTTGCGAAGAAATCATATCAGCATTTGTCTGCATTTCTCCAGCTTAAGTGTCACGTCATTGTCATTACACCTCTCATCGAGTAGTCCAACGCGACTGCATGCAAGGCTTCTCGGATCGATACTGAGATCACTGAATTATTTCCACCAGTGTATGGTCATTTATCATCATGAAGAAAATGATCAGCCCCAGTTTTCATACCATGGGGTACTCCACATGAGAGGTAGATCCATTATACCAAACAGTCTGAGACCGCTGTCATAGGAAGCTATGGATCGTCTGTAAAATTGCGAGGTCCACTCCAAGTCGTATCATCTTCTCAACCGCCATCGTGCGGTTAATATGGTCTAAAGCACAAACATTTGCATAGTGGTTCAGTGTGATGATGTTGAGACTGAGTCTGTCAGTCTCAACATCGTCATCGATGAAATGTTTTTTTGAAAGTTCATTACCAACCCACAGCACGATCAATGGGTTTTTTATGGGCTGGCAAGGATAGCTTACATGTATGCACACTTACCTTTGAAATTTCTATAGCCTGGGTTCGAATGTTGACCCTATCTCCAAAATGATGCATCAGTGTTTGTGCTGTCCGTTTGAAGGACATTGAATCCAGAGGACCCATATCATGCCAGTTTGGAGTGCAACCGCACTCCCAGAAACGACACAAACCCACAGGTAAGGATAAATGGTGGTGAAGAGGAAGCATCTGTACCATGACAGTACATCGATGGATTTTGATTAAATGCCCAGAATGTGGTTTTACAATTGCAAACAGCACTTGCAGGGAGGGTGATGTCCCTCGCTTCCTTTCCACAGAGAGACTGCTCGGTGAGTCAGTAATCCTTCACTTTCTTTAAAAGTTAATTTAACATTTCATGTGATTTTTGAGCTGGTTCAAACCAGTTTTATATTTTTAAAATAATATATTTTTCAGTTCAGTACACAATGGAATTTTCCCTTTGCAAAGGAACAAGTTGGCACGGAGAAATATTCTTGGATAAGCCACAGTTGGAATTTTCATATAAATGTTTGTATATTCCCATAATGGAATTTTAAAATTGGATTTTCCACCCTTGCTCATCGATGAACTTACACATACTTTGCACACAAAAAAAAAATCCCTACCTTCGATCAAAATCAGAAGCACATAGCTCAGGCTGTCATGGCTAACCTAACCCTAACCCAACTAACCCTAACCCTAACCCAACCCTGTTAGCTCTGATGAAGAGCTAACGATCCAAACATCAGCCACACCTTGCTTGGAATGGCAGTTGACATACTCTAAGCAGCTTTCAGTTGATAACATCCATTGTCGTGCCACCTCTTTTTGACAATGGTGTGGCAACCAAAGTAATAATAGCCCAACAATTCCGCTCACCTGCAAACGCCAAGTTTTGACACAAACTGGGATTGATGAACAATAAAATGCCTTCACCATTGTTGCGTTGCTCGTGTAAGGGTAGGTTATCTTGAAAGACGAATGCCACATTGAGTGTCTCAGCATGGCCTAATGGTTCCAAAATGGGTTTGCTAAAAAATACAGTAGATCTCATTTATGCTCATCCTCCTTGTTAAGTGTAACAATTGTTTGAAGACAATGAGATTAGATGACATGTACGAAATTCTTTACAGAGTGGCAGTGCGACTGAAGTAGTTTTTGGCAAGGGTTATGCTAGGTGGTTTGCCATTGCCTTCCCAGCAGTTAGCCAAGGAAGGGATTTGTAAATTTTTTTGTTCATGGAGCCAGTGATAGCTCACCTACTCTTCACGAGGGATACCATGGGGGTGTTTAAGGTCCACCAACTCATGCTGGTGTACAGGACTCCCATTTAACGTCAATCCAAGGGATGGAACACACATTGATGAATCGCCCTGCTTGCGAAACACCAGGGTGACAGTTTATAGGTGGATCGGGATTCAAACCCAGGCTAGACAGCTTAGAGGTGAGTGTGCATGCCACTCGGCCATCCTGTCAGCCATAAAGCGATGGTGGTGGGTTCCCATACTCTGGACAGAGTGCCAGGTTGTTCACGACGAGTCATGAACATTTCCATCGATAAGAGCCGATCACGCGGACAGGTCACAATTGTGTCACAGGTTATACAAATGGTGCAAGGTCTTACCCACTCAATCACCAAACCAGTCCCCAAAAACTGCTCATGTAAATGTTTTTTTGTTTTTTAACCCCATTAGCCATCAATGGGTTTTCCAAGAGAAAAATATCACACAAAGGAGGAAACGTTTCACGTAAACTCTGACCTCCCAGCTTCATGTTAAATAAAACGACATTGGGCAGATGTGAGCCCGAATCCTCGAATCCACAGCACTGCCTGCTCCAAAGCCATTGAGACAGAAATCCAGGCATCCAGATTAAAGGATCTGTTGACCGAATAGGACAATATATTGACTTGACGTGGCATGTATCCTTGATCCTGAAAGCAGACTTAAAATGGAAACAAAATGTCAAATGATTTAATCATGTAATCCTCAAGATAGCCAAATGTATTGTGACCCGGAACATACGCGGTGGTAGCGGCTGCCTGCGGACGTTGGGGAAGGCATGGGAGCAGGAATTTATGGACCAGGTACACTTCTGTGTGCGCTTGAGGCCGGCCGTTCGACATCCGGCAGGTAACCAGTTTCTGCGCATTCCACAGGTTTTCCTGCTCAGCCAAAGGGTTTTTTTGGGTTTGGTGGGCGAGCACTTGGGTTACGATGATGTAGCTGCCAGGTTAAAATGCCATGCATTGTGTTTTGTCCATTGTCTACATGTAATCCATATTAAAGTACACTGGTTTCCTCTAATACCCTTGTTGTACAAACACACCCCATGAGCATGATATTGCTGTACAACAAACAGAGACAGACAGACAGAGACAGAGACACACAGATAGAGATGCAGTGGCCGGGAGGGGGTATGCCACACAGGGAAAGTGATATATGCTTGGAGAGTTCTGTTTCAGATTTGGCGGAATGTGGTTGTGCGTCCTCAAGATAAGGAGGGGTGAATAAGCCTCGCTTAATGGAGTCGGTGAGTAAAAACTTTCCAGCGTTTTTCATGTACATTCCCACATGTTATTTTAAACATGGGGCCAGAATTAGCAGACTTGATCTCCAGATTCGCTTATCTGCGAGAAAAATATCAGTTATTAATAGCATTGTAACGACTCCAATGTTGGTGCAAACAGCAAGAAACAATGAGTAATGGCTGAGTGTAATCTGCACCGAAATAGGGAACTTTTGTTCACGGAGTCAAATGCACCAAGCTGTTGGTAAAGCATTGTAACCCTGACATCTATTTAGTACGTACGCAAGGTGGAGATGTACTCATCCTTCACCCACCATTCCATCTGCCCTTCCTCCAGGATGCATCACACGCATGCCTTCCCTTCCTATCTCCTTCCAAACTCATTTCCCTTCTTTCTCCACTTCTCCAACACCAGTCTCCTTTCTCTCTCCTATCGTCATCCATTGCCACCCCTATATCCCTCCAGAGAATGCTAACATTAAAAGATGTCCCATAAACTTGAGGTATTGCCTCTATAATGTGGCTGTAAAAAAGAAAAGTGACAAACAGCAACAACGTTTTCAAGTTGAAAGGTGCATGACCTTCACGAGGAAGCATTTTGCTCATCTTTCCTAAATCCTCACTGAACAATGCCTGTGATATCAGGTGATGTATCAGGAACGATACAGAAGGAACTTCATGAGAGAGGAGGAGGCTATTCATCATCATCTGTTCAATAGACTAACCTCATTGTAAACACGAACGGGGTGGGAAAACATGTGGAAATGAAACATACAAGCATCGATAAGTTCATGAGCAGACTTTTAAAGATGGTAGGAAAGAGTCAGATATGATGCACATAAAGTGTTTTTACATGATGTTAGAGAAAAGAGTGCCAAAAGATGAGACTTGGCGATGAGTAGTGTGGTTTGCATTTGGGTTGGGAGAGGGAAATTGGTGCATGACAAGATGAGTGAACAGAAACAGAAATCATTGCTCTGTCTGTAGTTGGAGAGGAGCAGGCACTGTGGCTCAGCCTTTAAATATGGAATGATGATTTTTCGCTTCTACTGTGTGTGAATGAATCCAGGAATAAGTAGAAGGGCACTCGGAAGAGAGCATACCTCCGCCAGGCTGATTAGTTTATGTTTTGTATCCCACTGATAGGCTGGATCTGGATTCGAACCTGAGCTAAAATTTAATCGGTTTGTTCTTGTCTCCTAACCAGCTCACCCACCAAGTCTCGTCCGAATCCGTCCACAATTTTTTCAGATATTTTGTTCACAAACAAACAGACAGACAGATAGACAGAGATAAAAACATAACCTCCACCCACCGAGGGTGGTGGAGGTAAAAATTTGGAAGCTGGAGCCCGAACCTATAGTGGGGAGCAATACCTCATAGCACTGCACGTACTAATGTTTTGTATGCTGTGAGAAGCTAAGGGGCGCTGACCCGAGGACAGTCTAGCGCTGAATGTGCACTCATCATCCGGCTTTGGTATCCAGCTTGGATGTTTGTTCTGCGCGCAACAAAATATCTCTGATGGTAAAAGTCAGGTGCTCAATCAACAGGTACTCCTTTTATAAACCAATCATTGAAGAGGATGGAAGTAATAGCAAGATGCTCTTTTTGGAAGGGCAGGGTAGGGATGTGAAACCTTGAAAAGAGAAATGAAATTTGTTCGTTTTATTTCACGGTTTTCTGACCCGTCTGATGTTCCCGTCCTGAGCTATGATGCTGCGACTATAGGTTCAAATCCCATATACCGTACTGGGAGCGGAATGTAGTAAACGGACACTTGCGATGAACTAAAAAGGACCCGGGTTCAAGTTAATGTTCACACGAATAACACTAAACTTCATCAATGTTAACAATAGCAACGTCGAAGACTGAACAGCAATTGCAACACATGAGCAACAGATGCCTTGAACAAAAATAGGGAATTTATTGATGTGCAGCAGCGGTTAGTTATCGGTTTGTTGTAAGAGGATTTGGCAATCGATAGAAGGCTCGAGAGGACTTCGGAACATTCGGAATATGTCCTACGCAGCGCGGGTGCTGCGTCCTGATTGTTGATGGATGCAGAAGTGGATTTCAAAAAAATAAGCTCTCCACAATTTCAAAGTAATCAGGTGATTTAAACCACGTGAACATGTAATGAGTAGGGGGCCAGTTAAACTCCACCAGATCAACGTCTTGCGCAGAATATGTCCTCGTCGTACCTCCTGCGAGCCTTTGCAATTTCCTTGTAACATTTCACTTGTTGCAGTTATTTCAAGATCAGCATGACTAACTTCCTGAACTCACCACATTAACCTTTAAACGTAGTCGTATGTCAAAATACATGCAAAGTTTCCTCCAGAATGCACTTGCCAAACAATTAGGACAACATGTGTGGTGGCATGGCAATATTGTTCTCAAGAGCTGTTAGAGTTATAAAATCTTTTAACCATTACCTATCTGAATAAATGATTTTTTTGTTAAACTTTGTGAAACGCCTTCTCGACGATGAAGCATGGGGTGGTTCAAATTGAGCCGAGACATTTGTTCGTGACGCAGATTGTATGTTGTTCAAAGGTTACCAACCTGTACCCATTTGTTCTTTGCGAACCTTGTGTACAACCTAGGAAGGCAATAATGGCCTGGCCCACACTGGGTTGCCAAAAATCTGCAAATTTCAACAGACGATGTTTTTCGTTGACCGGAATTTTGTTCATCATTCGCTGTTAGAAGTTCCTTCAAAAAAAAACAAAAAACAATTTCATCAACATACAGCGCTGTGCAAAAAGTTTGGGTTATTCCAATGATATTCATACTTCAGGGTAAATTCAGTGATACCTGTCAGATGTGTTTATTATTGAAAATGCTTAACTGAACCAGAACCAGTTTGGGTAGTTAACCCTTGAAGCGTACCGTAAGATCGAACCACAAATAAGACGTCGTTTTGTGAGAAAACTGAGCTGTATTAGTCGCTCAACATGAGGTCAGAACGCAAAACGACAACGCAGGCAGTCCGGAACTGTGCAGGCCACTCAGGCATGGCTAGTGCATGTCACTTCCCGAAGAGCATGCATATATCAATACTGGTGAAGATTGTCAGGTCAAGCCAGATGAGATCTGTGACTTGCTACAGGTATCATGTAAACCTGTACTAACCTGTTCCATGGTCGGGTTGGCGGCGACTAAACCGCCTCCCCCACCAGGTTTCCTGGTGAGGAGAGTGTATGATTTGGACACCCAGCAGGATTAAAAACAAAACCTGTTAAAGGGAGGAGGAGCTCCTTGTGAGCCAACGGCCATCCATATCTAGTGCCCAACTGTGTCTGAGGAACGTCATCCTGCAGTTGGGTTACTGTTTTTAGGAAGTTGGTGGCAGGATTTGCATTCCGGTCACTGTAATACACTTCATTCTGCAAAACTCACAAATGCAAAGAAAATTGAAAACCCTTCCCGGGTTTTCTGCTGCTGCCCTTCGCAGGGCAGCTCACCGGATGACAGGATTGGGGCAAAGCTTTTTGGACCTCCACTCTTTGATGATAGGAGGAAAACCACGGGGTAACCTTCCTGGGGTCAGATTGCAGTATTGTGTGTCGGGGTGGTGCTGAGGTGTCGTGCACCAGACGGCATCTCCTTCGGTTAACTTGAGGCGGTCCCTTGGGGTGAGTGTCTGGAATATCCTATCCCGAAGAGAGAATGATCGCCTGCCTCTGTTATCACCTGAGCTCAAGCGTTTGAACATCAGTATTGTAGCACTCTCTGAGGTACGGAGACCGGATAGTGGTGAGATCATGGTGGGTGGTTACACCTACTATTGGTCTGGTGGCTCTGATGGTTACCATGCCCA
>CM068967.1:78569625-78589766 GCA_035128595.1 Eptatretus atami
TGTATGGACTGGATTCTGGGGAGGATGTCAGAGAGATCAATCTGCGGTGCATCGTTTGGGAATGTCAGGATCTCTGACCTTGATTTCACAGATGATGCAGTCATCTTTGTGAAGACTGGATATCCTTTTGGGGGCCCTCGAGGTGCTGAATGAGGAGTTACAGCTGCTGGGATTATGGGTTTCCTCTGGCGAAACTAAGATCCAGGCTTTCAATGACATCTTGGATGCTGCTATCCTGTCTGTTCCTGTTTGTGGTGAGGAGTTGAGGTCACGGAGAGATTCACTTACCTTGGCAGTGATATTCATGTCTCTGCTGGCTGTGAGTCAGAGGTCAACAGACGTCTGGGTCAGGCCTGGGGAGTCACGGATTCAATGGATCATGGGGTGTGTGCCCAGTACCTGTGTGGGAAGACGAAAGTCCAAGTCTTCAAGTCCTTGGTGCTTCCAGTCTGCTCTACGGATATGAGACTTGGACTCTGACCAGGGATCTGAGATGGACACTTAATTCCTTTGGTACCAGGTCTCTTCGGAGAATCCTTGGCTATCGCTGGTTGGACTTTATGTCCAAGTAGCTGTTGCTGAGAGAGACTCAAATGAGATTTGTTACCTGCACAGTCCGTGACCATCAACAGTAGCTGTATGGACCTGTGGCTCATTTTCCTGATGCTGATCCTGTTCACCAGATTCTCTCAGTGAGGGAGCCTCATGAGTGGAGGAGGCCAATGGGCCAACCACGTGCCTCGTGGTTGCAGCAGATTGACTAGCATCTCAAGGAGATGAAGATGGGCCAGGCATCTGCCTGGGGGATGGCCAGACGGAGGCCCCTGGAGTACTGGCAGAAAGTGGACGCAGCGACCTGCTGCTCTGGTGCATGCTGCCATACCTGACCTACCTGACCTGAAGATAGTTCATAGAGCACCTTACCCCATGCAGTCTTGAGAAAAAGGATGTGGATGGGGTGTTTCAGGTCTTGCTTTGCGTTTCAGTGCACATTCGATATTTCCTACGAGCCACAATTTTGTCTGAATCTCGATAGTTCCCAACGTTGAGAGAGCAGGTGGCAAATTTGATTGGTTGAGATGGCGTAAAATGGCGTAATATTTTGTCAAGTTCTGCGAAACTGGATGTTCTCGGAAGTGGCAAGAAGGCAATTTTGTTCTACAGTGTTGAAGTAAATCATGAAATTTAAATAAAAAAAGAAAATTTAAAATGGTGTGGATAAAAAAAAACAACCAAAATACTTTTTGCGGAAGTTTACCGCCATTGATGCACCATCTTATACACCACCTTATTTAATATGTTACATTAGTTCATGTTCTGATTCGTGTTCTACATACAGTGTTCAAAATATACAATTCAATTGAAATTATGGAGTTCCTCAATAATAGACTGACGTCTGGACCAATTGCTTCACCCCGTTTTGTGCTTCGAATATGGGGAGATAACGAGAAGAGTGTCATTTTGTAGTCGGTCAATACTTTGTTTGGCTGCCTGTTGCTTTCTTGAGCATCATCACTCTTTTACTTATGCTTCCTGGAAATGACCGAAGCACTCTTTCAGGAATATTCTGCCAAATATCCTGTAGTCCATTCCACAGTTCTGTCAGGTTAGTTGGGTTCATTTTGTTTTTCTCTGTGTCCCAGTAATTCCATATGACTTCGATGGAACTCATGTCCAGAATTTAGGGTGGCCATTTTAACACTCGGAGCATACCAGCTGTAACCTTGTTCTACAAATACTGTTTTACTACATTGGAAGTGTGTTTTGGATCATTATCTTGTTGGAAAATGAATCCTCTTGAACTGATTAAACAATTTTCACTCAGAATTGCATGGTGCTGCAGTATCTGCTTGTACTTCACTTTTGTTTGCGTACCATTGACAACCAAAGCAGAGATACAACCCAGACAGTCACAGAACCTCCCCTGTGTTTAACTGTAGGCTGCAAACATTGCATGTTGTAACGTTCTTCAGGTCTTTTATTTGGCAACAACCTGATTAGATCTCTTAGATCTCTTAGATCTAAGATCTCTTAGATCTTAGGTCTCTTAGATCTTAGGTCTAAGATCTCTTAGATCTTAGGTCTCTTAGATCCAAAAATTTCAAACGTCGATTTATCAGACCAGAGAACCTGATTCCATTGTTCAATCTCCCAATGGAACAAACTGGAGAAAGCTAATTTCACATATTCAACAATTTGTAACTTTTGTTGTGGTTTCTTGAAATTTGCATAAATGTAACCGGTGTTGATTACTTCAATAATTTATTATTATTTGCTGTACAAAAAAATCCACAAACTGTTTCCTGCATATTTTATGTGTGGTTAGTGCATATTATGAGCACATGATAACATAATTTGTCGACAAAAATAGAAGTTTTCAATTTCCTAATTCATTTTATATACTTAAAGGTAACTGTGATATTAAATTGACTTTTACCGACATTTGAATTATCGACCTGTATTGCACACTTCTAACTTCGTACAAATATTTAAATGGGGAACAGCACCACAAAAATGAAAATAACCAAACTTTTGCACAGTCATGTCCAGGTATTGGACTAAAAAAAATGGAAACACCTGGGTAAATGGGGGACACCGAGCAACAGCTTCCACACGTGGTGGCCCAACGCACTATAAAGTGATTTTACATCGGTGTTTCCATTTTTTGTCCACTTCTTGTATATTGTCATTTACAAACAATGGTGCTGCTCAAACCCTCATGTGTATTCCATGCGTTGCTCTTTCAAAAGTACATCTTCAATACGAGAGTTGAGAATGTGTTTGGTTCAATTCGCTGGTGTATCACGTGACTACGCAAACCCAACACACATTCAGGGAAATGAAAGGATGAGAAGCCACAAATGCAATCTTTTCCTTGGGGTCGTTGCCCCCTTGGACAACAGATTGTCTCAAATGTCTTGTGGTTCACACATGCTGAGAAGTGGGAATTGCATTGTAGCAAATACAGAATACGGTTGTGACTGCAAACTAAGGAATTGAAGAACAAAGAGCTTGTCGCCATGCAACGTGGTGCATTGTAAACTCATTTTCAAATGGGAATAAATGCAGTTGCACATAATCTCCTTCTGTTTGTAAATACCCAAATGGTAATAGGTAGGATTTGGAATGATGAGGTATGAGTGTCCTTGTTCGAACATGCGGTGTGTGCGTAGGACGGTCAAAACGTCCCACGAACGACATAGAAGAGCCGTAAGAACACACTAATGGTCGTTTTTTTGGTTATTTGAAATCTTATTTCATAAACGTAATTTTAAAATCCTGTGTTATCGATGAAAACTTTGAACCACACACAGGGCTGTGTGTCATGGTTAGAGTGTCCCTTCTGAATCTGCGAGGTCTGTGGTTCGAACCCTGGCTGAGATCATATCAAAGACTTTAAAAGGGAAGTGCTGCTTCCTTACTTGATGCTCAGCATTTTAAAAGGATAGAGCATTGACAAACAACCGAAGTTTGGCAATCATAGCACAGGCTTTGATGGCTGAATGGTCTCCTCCTGTACTGAAGCTCCTAGAAAAATTAAAATGGCGTTTCTAGGCCTATTGCGATTATCTTGTCCTGAGGACGTTTTGGATGCCCCTTACACAAGCTCCTCCACAAGCCTCGATGCTGTCGGGAAAGAATAAAACTCCCAAGAAATAATACTATATGTAGTATCCAGTGATGTGAGCTCAAGGAAGTGTGGAACGTACACGTCTGCGTAAATAAAGCCGGCATAAAATGGCGTCTTCTCCATTTATTTGTGTGCAAGTCTGCTCGACGACATGGTCGAATCTCCGACGTGACGTCTCTTGTCCGAAACATAACAATTGGCAAGGAGGATCGTTTATTGTTCAGGAACCTGAAGGACACAGTAAAACGATGACTGCGTTTGGAAATGTTGACATTTTGGATGAGAAATCGGAATTATTTGATCACGAAGATCACTGATCTGCTTTCATGGCGGCCAACGGAATAAGCAACTCAAAGAAGCAGAAATAACGTGACTGTTTTGGGGTTCGAGTACGGACGAGGTCCGTGGGATGGTCGCCAGACCCGCCGCTCACCCTCGAACCTGAGACTGCCGGCCACGGTTAGCAATACGGCCCGGATGGTTGTTAAACAACCGCGGACGCTGGGTGAACTAATTAAATCGATCAGGGTCCTCACGCCCTCAGTCATGTTACCTTATTTTATTGATTTAATTATTTCAACTCGGGAACCGCACTCTCAACGCTCACCTGAGTACTTGTTACGGCAGAGCGGAACCGTGAGTGCAGCATTGGCTAATCAGCAGAGCCAATGAGTGGGTTAAAAACTTCCCATCTATCTAATACATACACACTATGTCGAACAAATGAAAGAAAGGACACCCGGGAAGTTTTGAAAGATGTTCATCAAATAACAAACGGCAATCCTTTATTTACACTGGCAGGGAAATAGTCAAAGCACGTATTTACAAGCAAGAAATCAAAGCGAGAAGGCACAGAAGGGCAGCGTATTTTTTCCCCCTCATACAGACTTAATTACACAAAAGACACTGCACATCATTTAATCAGGAAGAAGGAGATGAGAGGATGTGAAGAGAAAGAAGCAGAGCGGAGTATGGGTGAGAATCCTCCCTTACCTCACACAACCAGGTGGGACTGTGTCAGTCCAAGTATGCAGGGGGGGGGGGGGGAGGTGGCAGTGGGACAAGGATGGGGAGGTGGGTTGTGGAGTGTCGATGCACTGTTGATGAGAGTGCAGCATAGCGATTGGGTAGGCTTAGAGGAAAAAAATGTGAGGTGCGAATCGGTGTCTTTCCCACGGAGGGTAATCAATGATCGCTCTCTAAGGAATGCCGATTACCTTTGTGCGTCTGAAGTAGACGATTAGCGGTTTGTAGGGAAAGCAAGAAAAAAGTGTGAGTGCAGCTGCGCAGCACACCAGAACCTCTCGGCATCATCGCACTCTCGCCTCATGCTCCCCTTGGACCTTGGACCGGCAGGGGACCTTGGACCGGCAGTGGACCTTGGACCCAGCCATTCCTCAACATCTGGTGGAAGGACAAAATCATAAATGATAAAACCATTGCCCAGGCAAACCTGCCGAGCATTTTTGCACTCGTCAAGCAGTCGGCTTCGCTGGCTCGGCCATATGAATAGGATGCAAGATGGACGCTTCCCCAAGGACAAGCAGATGAAGGAAAGAAACCACAGGATGCCAAAAGCTCCAGTTCTTCTTCTTCTTGCGTATAGCAGCTTGGCTGCCGGGTAGCTATCATTTTGTTGGGGCACAACTATGCCACTGATCCCATGCCCCTCCACCAATACTCATTTCACTGGTACTCATTTCACTAACCTCAGAAGGATGAGCTGAGTCAACCCCACCTGGTGTTAATTCAGCAGCCAACAGGACTCAAACTCAGTACCCGAAGATCCCAAGCCAGTCACCTTAACCACTAAGCCAACACCAGGCTTAGCTGCAGTTCAAGGATGCCTGCAAGCTCAACATCAAGGCTCTCAACATCAAGATTGCTACACGGGAGACACTGGGAAAAATAGGGTCACCAGCTCTGGGATGGTGTGTCATCAAGAAGAAGAGTGATTTGAACAGTTGCAAAAAAGGTGCCAGCATCGAAAGCAGAGCACCAGTCAGGACCACCCCACAACAGATCTTGAGTGTAACCCTTGCGGAACACCATACCGATAACAAAGTGGACTCTTTAACAAGTAATAAAAGTGCAGTACAACATGAAATGTCACCACCAGGGATGTTGCACGTCCACCATCTCGCAAATATGAAAGGATGCCAACGATGAGCTACGTATAATTAATAATGGAGGCCCTTACTAATCTGAGCAGAGCTTTGGAAAATATCACTAAAAGTCAAGAAACGATAACTTGCTCCTTCTTTGCAAAATACATCACAGGATCTTTAACTTCTACCAATGACCAGCACCAGCGGAATGAGCCTCCAGCAGTCAAGCTTAATATCCTTCCAATGGACAAGGCACAAACAAACCCCCAGGCTAGACTGCTCAGAGGTGAGTGCAGGCTATCCTGCCAAGAGACAAACAATGTAATTATTTGAATGAAAATTATGTCAAATGCAGAGTGAAAAAACTCCTTTGTTAGGTTTTCATCTGTCTGTCTGTCTGTCTGTTTGTTTGTTTGTTACTTGGTGAGAGTACTTCACCAAGTATGTTGGTCTGTAGTGTCTGTTTGTCACAAGATTTTTGTCCACAGTTTTGAAGCAATCATTCTGAATTTTTTTGGGGGGTATGGAGGTGATCGGCCAAAGACAGCAACGCACATCTTTGATCAGGATCTGGATGCGGATCCGGTTCATGGGATTTTTTTATAGTGATTCTTCATCATTGAGAGATCGGGCTAAAAACGACACGCGTCATGAAATCCCAAAAAGTTGTGGACGACTTATGACAAAAGGAGATGCACGAGTTGGGTAGACGACGATAACAAGCCGATTCGATTTTGGTTACCAGGTGCGGATCCAGATCCGACCTATCGGTGGGATACAAACACGTGAACCGTTCAACCTGGCGGAGGTGTGCGCTCTACCAGGTACCATTCTCGTTTTTTCTTTTATTCATTTAGAACTTGTACATCGCTCGATGATTTCAATGCAGAAAGTGAGTGCATTGACATTGTTCAGGAAAAATGGAGCAACACTCATTAATTTATGACAATTTACATTGCTGCTTGTACTTTTCTGGTATTACAAACTTGGAATCGTGAGTTGAGGATCAAGTCCGGTGGAGAGAGGGGGCTCAATGGACCCATTACTAAAATATACTCATTCATGAAAAGCTTCCTGACTCACAGAGTTGAATAGAAAAGAGAAAAAGAAAACCCCGAAGATTTGAATGTTTACAAGCTTTGCAGTTTCCCAGAGAGCTATTATTAGTTCCAGAGGGTAGTCAATTCCCAGGTGGAATGTCCTTGTTCAGCCTGGTTTGAAGCAGACGGTGGTGTGGCGTTGAACTAACTGCAGGGGTGAATCTTCTAGGGCGAGTCCAATGGCTTCAAGAAGTCTAGATCTGCCTGGAAACGATCAGAAGCTTCTGGTTATGACCCTCAGTGCAAACACGTCCGCTTGGCCGAGTCTGTTGCTCTTTGTGTTGGGAATACACGAACCGTATTTAAACCTCATGGGCAAACACTGAAACACACACACCATTTGCGTCATTCAGTAACAAATGTTCCGAAGAAATACAATTCTCACTGTCTCCCCGACAGGTGGTTGCATCATTGGTTAGGGGCACGGCTATGCCGCAGATGCGGTGCCCATTTCGCCGATCTCAGAAGGATGACAGGCTGAGTCAACCCCCTGGTATTAATTCAGTGGCCAACGGGGCTCAAACTCAGAACCCTAGGATCCCAAGCCACCAGCTGAACTGCTAAGCCAACACCAAGCTTCTCTGTATTGGTGAAGTTGCCATTTGCGCAAGGATACACACACAAGGAACTTTGGTGCAGGAGGAGGCCATTCGGCTCATCATACCTGAGCTGCACCAACCCCTGCACATCCATCACCTATCCACATACAAGCTACCGATCATGCACACAAGCCAATATCCCCAAACCCCTCCACTTCCAATGCATCGAGCCTCTAGGTACCTATTACCATTTAAGGTTATCCACTCCCTCCGCTGCCACTACCTTTCCGGAGAGACCCTTCCATGCATTAACTACTCTCTCACTGAAAGACCCTTGCCTTAAAGTTATCCTCACTCTCATCTCTTTTTGATGATGATTTTTGATGATGTTTTTGATCCTCAGAAAAATTGATGATATCGGCCAAGCACGAACGTGTGTGTGTGTGTGTGTTGTTTCATTAAGCATAACATATTCTATCTGCTAACTCCCCTACCCCCTCTCTCTCTCTCTCTCTCCTCCTCTCTCTCTCTCTCTCCTCTCTCTCTCTCTCTCCTTGTCCCATCCTTGCTCTTCCCTACCAATACAGTGCAGCATCCTCCTCCCTCACCAACCTCTATTCTCCCCTCCTCTCTCTGTTTCTGTGTCTGTCTCCTCTGCACATAGCTGGACGGTGGATATGTCCTGATGGTGTTTGTCTCCAGATGCATCGGGCGGTGTTTGTCTCCGGACACGTCGGGGCGGTGTTTGTCTCCGGACACGTCGGGGCGGTGTTTGTCTCCGGACACGTCGGGCGTGTTTGTCTCCGGACAGCGTCGGGGCGGTGTTTGTTCCGGACACGTCGGGCGGTGTTTGTCTCCGGAGGTGTCGCGGCGGTGTTGCTTCCCGATGCGTCGGGGCAAGTTTGGCTCCGGACGCATCGGGGGTTATTTGTTTGGACTGTTGGGGTGGTGTTTGGCTCCGGATGCGTCGGGCGGTGTTTGTCTCCAGATGTATCGGGGTGGTGTTTGTCTCCGACGCGTCGGGGCGGTGTTTGTCTCTGGAGGCGTCGGGCGGGTGTTTGCTTCCGGACGCGTCGGGCAATGTTGGTCTCCAGACACATCGGGGCGTTATTTGTTTCTGGACTGTTTGGGTGGTGTTTGGTCCGGATGCGTCGAGGCGATGTTTGTCTCCGGACGCATCGGGGTGTTATTTGTTCTGGACCTGTTGGTGTGGTGTTTGGCTCCGAATGCGTCGAGGCAGTGTTTGGCTGGATGCATCTGGGCGGTGTTTGGCTGCAGACCCTTATGGTGGTCTTTGGCTCCAGACGCGTCAGGGCGGTGTTGTCTCCAGATGCATCGAGGTGGTGTTTGGCTCCGGACGCGTCAGGGCGGTGTTTGGCTCGAGACGCGGCATGGCGTTGTTTGGCTCCAGACGCCTTGGGCGTGTTTTTGGGCTCCGGACGCGTCGGGGAGATGTTTGGCTCAGGACACATCGGGAATGTCTTTGGCTCAGGATGCGTCTGGGCGGTATTTGGCTTGAGACGCGTTATGGCGGTGTTTGGCTCCAGACGCGTTGGGCGGTGTTTGGCTCTGGACGCGTCGGGGAGGTGCTTGGCTCCGGATGTGTCCAGGTGGTGTTTGGCTCCGGACGCGTCTAGGCAGTGTTTATGTCCAGATGGGAGTTATCTTCAGATGTGTCCAGACAGGAGTTTGTCTCCGGACGTGTCTGAGCAGTGTTTGTCTCTGGACTGCTTGGCTCCAGATGCGTCCGAGCGGTGTTTGTCACCGAACGTGTCCGGATGGTACTTATGTCCGGACGGGAGTTTGTCTATGGACGTGTCCGGGAGGTGTTTGTCTCCTGAGTGTCGGGCTGTTTTGTTCTCCGGACGTGGCTGGGTGGAGTTTGCCTCCGGACGTATCCGGGTGGAGTTTGTCTCCGGATGTGTCCAGGTGGTGTTTGTCTCTGGACAGCTTGGCTCTGGACGTGTCGGGCGGTGTTTGTGTCTGAACGTGTCTTGGGGAAATTTATGTCTGGACGGGAGTTTTGTCTCCAGACGTTTCCCGATGGAGTTGTCTCGGACATGTCCGAGCAGTGTTTGTCTCTGGACAGCTTGGCTCCGGACGCCTCCGGGGTGGTGTATGTCTCCGAACGTGTCTGGGCGGTATTTATGTCTGGACGGGAGTTTGTCTCAGGACGTATCCAGACGGGACTTGATCTCCAGGCCATATTTATAGTATGACCAGGAGAAAATGGATTTCAGACATTATTTTGTTTCCATCTTCACTGTTATTCTATGTAGAATTATTTTGGTGAGAGGTATGAATCGTAGTTAATGCTCCACTGCATGTCTGCCTTCCTTTCCTCTCACCTCACACTGTTTTTCCTTCGGACCCCTCCTCGCTCCCCCTCCCTTCTCACTCTTTTCCCCTCCACCTCTTCACTCCCCCCTCCTTCTCTCCCCACCCTTCTCTCTCTTCCTCTTTTCCTGCCCTCCACCCCCTTTAGTATTCCCATCAGCGAAGCGATGGGTGGTATTTGATAGTCTATACTAATAAATATAAATGTCAGTCAATCCATCTGTCCATCTCCTCCATAACTCCAAAACCATGAAATGTAGTTACCCAAAACTTTGCATGTATACAAAGGGAGTTGCAAGGTAGTGCATGAATGAAAACTGGGTGTTTGGGTTAATTTTGGGTTCACACCCCTTTTGAAGACAATCAACGGCCTTAATTATCCATTATCAAGGCGTTATCCTCAGTCACCTCGCTAAGGTCTTAATTTGTCATTTCTCTTGGCCTGCTCAACAAAGCCTCAACTTGGAACAGGCCAAAACGGTTTCTCAACAATAGTTTTGTTTTTTGTTTTTTTCCACTTTCCTCACCATATCAGTGAATGCCTCGTCATCCATACCGACGATTCGTTGGATACATTGCAATGCTTATAAACGCCCAGAGATGCCAGTGTTCATGGCATTATTTCATTTCTGCGCATGCCATAACCTCTAGAATCTCTTAATCTAAGCCAAATTACAAAATTTAAACCTCTTATTTAACTGCTAAAAAAAAAGAAGTTTTCTTTTGTCCAATTCGGACATTGCTTGACGTTCCGGGTGTCTCCAGATGCGTGGTGTTTATATGACCGATCAGCAATTGCTAATCGCTAGCCAAGTCAGCCATTCCTTATGAACCGTTTCATTGGAGTGTTTGCTCGAGTGCTTAAGCCACATGGTGAGCACTCTACTAGCTTCTTGGTTGTTCGTTTCCAAGCCATGGCGAAACAAGGCAAAAGTATTCGCACTGCCACTGAATTATCAATCGACTTGAACAAAGTTCACGTCCCACTCACCTGCATTTGGCCGCCCATTGTCACGCGGTGCCTCGGGCAGTGGCTCACCCACTGAAAATGTGCAATTATATTTCACATGACGTTTCCCCTTTTTGGATGATCTGCTTTCATTTTACGACTCGTCTCTTCAACATAGATACATACAAAAAAATATAAACGTTTAGTTTTCAAAAGTTTCTTCAACCGTTTCGGTGAAGTGCTTGCTTGAGTGCTTAGGCCACTTGGTGAGCGCTTTGCAAGCTTCGATCTATACAAGCTTCATGGCGATACCGTGGCTTGATTCGCCATGGGGAGATCTCCGTAGATCGGAAGGCAAAATAAATTAGATGATTACAAAGAGTAAACTAGAAGGGCACTCGGTAGAGCGCATACCTCCGTCCTGCAATGCCTGATCCACGAGAACATATCTGGCCCAATACATTTTTGAAATATCATGCTATATGTCATTTTTGAGCCCTATCTCTCAATGGTGAAGAATCACTTTAAAATTCTCGTAGTCGGATCCGGATCTAGGTCTTCACCAAAATGGAACCAATTCGTTGTGGTCATGCACCCAACCGGTCCACCAAGTTTTATCCAAATCCGTCCACAACTTTTTGAGATATCCTGCACACAGACAGACAGACAGACAAACAGACAGAAAGGAGTGAAAACATAACCTCCTTCATCCTCGGTGGTGGAGGTAAAAATGTTTTCAGTTGTTTCAAAGCAATGAATCGCCACATCACGGCAGGATAGCCGAGAGGTACACGAGCTCGCTTGAAGATGTCGAGCCTGGCTTTGAATCCTGACACGGCTATAAATGGTCATCCCTGTGTTTCACACAAGGAGGCTCGTATGGGAGTTAACATACAAGGACGTACACCGAAGGGAGCAGGAGAGACAAGAGGGGTGGGAGAGGGAAGGAAAAAAGAGTGGGGAACAGAGAAATGAGGAGATCTGTGGAAGGGAGAGGGATGGGGTGGGGAACACAAGGTAAACAAGATGGACACAACAGGGACTTTCAGGTCATTACACAACAGGGACTTTCAGGAAGGAAAGCAGGGAATTTGAAGGAGGTGGGTTGGGGTGGATTACCGGGCAGCAAAGATCGTGGTTTTGGATGGGTGAAGATAAGAGATGGTGGTGACAGCTGTTTTAAAGACCTGGACGGAAAAGTGGGATTGAGAGAGGTGTGGTAGTTTGTTCCAAAGGCGGGGAAAAAGAGGAATGAAAGAGTGAAGGTGAACAGTGATTCTTGTTTGATAGTTTACCAGAAGGGTTGCTGGCGGACCTGAGCGCCCTGCATAATATTAGGGTGGGTGGGGGGGGGACATATCTCAGACAGAGCAGGCGAGAGGGGCGACGCTAGAGAGGAGATCGTAGAAGACAGAAAGACCACCAACCTGCCTTGTGAGAGAGTGAATGACCCAAAGACTCAGCCTCATCGCGGGTGATACCAATGATCCTAAATGCCTTGGATTCCACAGTGTGAAGCCGAGAAAGGTGAGAGGCAGGAGCACCAGCCCAGAGGGGAGAGCATACTCCATTCAGGCTGCGGATGAAAGCTTTGTTTGTGGTCAGGAGCACAGTTTGCCAAGGAAGGACTTTGCACGACGAAGGATTCCAATCGGCGACTGGCTTTAGAGGCCAGCTTGGAGATGTGGCTTTCCCAGGAAAGATCATGGCAGATAGTGAGACCCAGAAGTTTGAATGAAAGGACTTCTTCAAAAGGATTGTTGAGAAAGTAGATGGTGGGGGGTTGGGGTCGGGGTGGGGGGGGTGCACATTCTGTCACAAAATGCTCGGTGTGCATGCACAGAAACCACAGGAAGCTGAAGAGATCAGGGTGAAATTAAATATCTTGCGATGGACTTCGGTTCGGATAACTCCGAAGACCGACGCGTCCGTTAAGAGACCACAGACGCTGTGTACAACATGGATCCTCATGCCCAATGTTGGTTTACCGTACCGGCAAGATGACTGAAGTAGATGGTGAACCGTGCCGGCGGTTGCGCAATGGTTGTTAATTGGATGAGCAAAGCAATGTTATGTGCTGCACATCTATCAATGACCAATTAACCGCTTGGGCTAATTACCCCCCAGGAGCGCTATCTCAGATCAAACCAGAGCAGGATAAGTCAAGAGACAATTCTAAATTGTTCATGCGTTTATTACAGGCGAGCAGAAATTGATGGAAGAAATGGCAGTTGAGTTCCAAACAGGGAAATGGCGGGAAAACAAGGACAGGTAATGCAAGCAATTCACGCAAATTACGGGCACGTATCCATTTCCCACTTATCCCCGACGCGATAAACCTGCCATCGGATGCCTTAAATCAATCACTTAGCACGCTAAACAGAGGCACCAGACGCCTGAAGAAATGAGAGAGTGAGGGAAGAGGGGTAAGAAGTGGTCATGGTGAGAAAGATGCAGTGAGGGGCCCAACACACCTTCCACAACCTGGCTTGAATTGTGGCCACCCAATGTTTTGTGGTTCAGGCTCGCCTCCCGCATGCTCTCTCCTGGGTTCCTCCCTTCTCTCCATTCACGGCTCGGTCATCTGGGGCGCTCGATGATGTTTGGCTGACGTGATGGACCGTGCAGCTCGAGCGGGAATATCGACCAGTGATGCAAGGTGAGGCGAGCAGCTCTGTTGTGATCGGGCGGCGTAGTGACAGCCGGACTGTGGTGCAGATGCTCCAAGCTTGGTGTGGTGTTCGTGTGTGTGGTGTAAAAGCCACAGAGGATAGGAAAGAACAAGTCGAAAAGTCAGCAAGAGAAGCAACTTTGAAAAGTGAAGAAGAAGAAAGTCAAAGAGGAAAGTCACAAAGAGGGTCGGAAAGAAATGACTGACGTGAGGCCGGAACAAGCAAGCCAGTGAAGAAGTTTTTATCTTGATCTGTTGGAATCTGTGAGAATCTCCATCTCGGCAAACCTGATGAAACTTTCTTGTCTAATCCCTGCATCTCTCCCTTTATCCCCCCACCCCTTTAATCTATGTGGATGCGCTTTGTCCTTCCTGGAGCTCACAACCCTCACATTATATGTGTCCGGGATAAGGATCGTTACTTGGAATGGTTCACCAAGCTTCTGAAAGGCACTTGGAAAAGTACCTGAAAGAAAGGGCTGTGCCTCTGCACAACAAAAGACTTGGAGAACTTTATCAGCTCGTCGAACGCCACCTGCTCATCCTGCAAATGCCCGACCAGGTGCGTCATTGGAAGTGGAGTGGAAGGACGTGTGCTACACAACTCCCAGATGGTTCGCTACCAGTGAATGGACTGCGTATCTGGATTAGGTTCTTCCGAACACCGATGGAAATGACATACCTGGGGCTTGTGCATGCACAGTGTAAGTTTATTTATTATAAATCATGTTGGGAGTGGGGAGCTACAGGAGCTGCTGTTATCAAGACATTGTTTGTTTGGTTCTGGAGCCAAAAGAGAAAATATTTTTGATTTTTGCATCTATTGGTAAAAGTTGAGCCATCTATCCATGTGCGAGTGAGTGTGCGTGCATCTGTGTGTGTATTATATCCACTGCTGACGCCAGAATGTACTGGCAGTAAATGGTACGAGCCCTTCAACTCTCAATCAAGGACATTTCTCATGCTGTATTCATTTGTCTCCATGAGTCCGATTTTCATTCAGGTACAGAACAATTACGGTTAACCATGGTGACATGCAAAAGGCCTCATTTACCATTCATACATCATTTTGAAAGCCACAAATTTTCCTGTGATATTCCTCAATGGGCCCACACTCCTCTTAACCCTTTCCATAACCCTTATATACCTGTTCTATTTAATATTTTTCGCTATGTCCTTTGGTGATTTTTACTTTTTTTACTCCATCATGATTAGAGCAGGAGCTAGGTGACTTTTATTCAACATGGAAGGTGCAGATGTTTAAGGGTGCCAGTGGTGTAGAAGTAGGTTGGCAGATCCCAGAAACCAATTCTTAAGTTGCGCCAGTGGTGGTGTGGTAGGTGGCGCCACCCAAATCCAAGATGGCTGTTTCGATATAGGCTAAAACCAATATTGTCACATCAAGTAATACTAGGCCGATTCCAATGATCTTGGTATCATTCTGATGTTTTGGTATTCCCAATGTTAATTGAGAGGTGTCATTATCATCCAAGGTCAATGTCATGAGATAAAGGTCAATATCACAGTTTTTGGTCAATTTTATGCCTGTTTGACCTTGACCCTTTGATTCAGGTCAAATCTGATGACAGGAATGATTCCCATACGTGATTTCCTATTAGTGCCCAATACATACCTAAGCTCTCAGACAAGTATTTAAATAGTTATAGGCATATTAAAGTAAGCTATAAGTCGATTTGGGATCATCCCCTTATGTCATGTGACAAAATTTCTGACAAATTCAAGTGTCATGCAGAGTTCCAGCAACTTGGCAACAACAAATAGGTAAGATTTTGAACATTTTAATGACTTTCAACATGAAATAATGTATAAATATAATGCATAAAAACCAAGAACATGTATAACTAACACAAATAGATGTTTTATGAGGAAATAAGAAATCTAGTGCAAAATAGATCGGAAATTTGACTATTTTTGGACTAAAGGGGGAATTCCTCCATTTCTGGGAATGGGTCCCCCCCCCCCCTTTTTAAAATAGTCCCTGTAATGTTTTAATATGGCTGAGGGCTAGGCATGTATTAGGCACTAATAGGAATTACCATCGCCTATAATGTCTTTGAAAAGGCGTATGGACCAAAAGCTAGATCTCGGAATGCACTAGCAAAGCTGAAGGAATTGATGGTAGCATGATTCCTCCCTGCGAATCAGAAATTTCCCAACACATAAAACGGTCATCATTTGTAGCAAAGATGTGGACCAATGCTGATTTATCAGAATTAATCAGCATCCATCTTCAAATGATGGCTGGGAGTTGCATGAAGAGCAGTATGAAATCATTTGGTTTGATGTCAACCTTCCAGTCACTGGTTCCAGAGGAAGGGATCACTCACATCAAGAAGCCCTGATGATGACCTCAAGTGTCTTCATCAGATGAAGACAACTCTGATAACAACACAATACCATTCATTGAACTTAAACCAACCCTGTCAGTATAAAAACAGAATTTTCTCAATGTGGGTTTTATTTTAGTCAATTATGCATATCCATGGTGGTGATAGATAAAATAGATCCCTAAATTTTTTAGAAAGTTGTAGATTAGTTCTATATGTATATATGCATGGTGGTAAATAGTTAGGTAATATATAAGAAACAGATTGTAGTGGGGCATTGTCATGCAAATCATATCAATTAACAATTTGTTTCTTTTCCAGAAAAATTCATGCAGGTGGTCAAAATAAATTTATTTGAAAATTAATTTTTTTTCTTTTTTTTAAGACACATTTTCCAATCAGAACACATTTTTGATGAGTACAAAATTATATAAAATGCCACGTAGAACTAGATCTACACTTTGTGATAATGACTGAATGTATGTAATGGTTACAAATGAACTATATATGTAAAATCTGCCATACCTATAAATCTAATTAACTTGTTCTTAAGTAAGCTTTCACCACAAATCCTATTCTTAAGGCCCTCGCTCACTGGCCATATCTGCCCCACGACCCCTGACCGGCCCACTCGAACTGCCCCACCGACCTGCCTGACCTGGCCGGACTGCCGCAGACTGGACCGACTGCCACATCTGGCAGGTCGAGAGGTGGGGTCGGTCAGGTCGGAGGCCAGTCCTCTTCCCTCCCTTCCTCTTCCCCTCTCCTCCCAGGTCTCCTCCGGCCTCTCCTCATCCCGTCTCCACCCCATTTCCTCCTCCCTCTCCTCTCCCTTCCTCCTCATCTCCTCTCCCTTTCCTCCTCTCCTCCAAGAGAGGGGAGAAGAGGGCATGAGGAGAGGCCGAGAGGAGAGGTTAATGACACCACCCTACCCAACCAACCCACAATTTTGATCATGTTGAAAACTCGACGACCGCATCCGAGCATAGTCGACTGTCCCGACCAGTGCTCGGGGGGGGGGGGCAGTTCAGGTGGGCCAGTCAGGGGCAGGTTGGGGGTCGATCGGGTCAGTGAGCTGGACCTTGAGGTTATATTTTTTCATTCAATGTACTTATCCTGTCAAATGACACTGGATTGGTATTTGCACTTTCGGCACTAATAGGAAATCATGTATGGGAATCATTTCATGTCAGCAGATTTGACCTTGAATCAAAGGGTCAAGGTCAAACAGGCATAAAATTGACCAAAACTGTGATATTGACCTTTATCTCATGACATGACCTTGGATGATAATGACACCTCTCAATTACATTGGGCATACCCAAAACTATCAGGATGCTACCAAGATCATTGGAATCGGCCTAGTATTACTTGATGTATGACAATATGGTTTTAGCCTATATCGAAACAGCCATCTTGGATTTGGTGGGCGCCACCGACCACAACCGACCACTGGCGCAACTTAAGAATTTGGTTTCTGGATCTGCCAACCCTACTCTACACCACTGGCACCCTTAACATCTGCACTCCTCCATGTTGAATAAAAGTCACCTAGCTCCTGGACTAGATGCATTTACCATGAGCTAGAGAGAGAGAGAGAGAGAGAGAGAGAGAGAGAGAGAGAGAGAATCTTTCCGAAAACGTACAACATATCACAGACGGAGCTTACTCACCATTTTATTGCCGAGGATGAGTTCGAGAAGATTCCACAGTCCCTAGTTTTGTTCGTAAATAAAATCGAAGCTTATGGAAGACCAAGTTGAAAAAGTGTAAAAAAAAAAAGGCAACACAGTGGAGCCACAGTTGAATAGAAAGAGGAGGAAATGAGGAGAGGGGAGGGAAGGAAGCACAGTAACCTGAAATTAAGAGGATCGAGTTAGGTCAGATTAATGGGAGTACAAGGGTCGACAGGAGGCCCAAGAGGTATGCATACTTGCAATCTAAGCTGTCTAGCCTGGGTTTGAATCCCTACCCAGCTATAAACTGTCATCCCGGTGTTTCACAGACAGGGAATTCATCAATCCTGGTAGAACTGGTACATACCAGAGGATTTGGGGAGGGTCAGAGGGCTGAGAGGGGCAGTGGGAACAAGGTCAGAGGAGAGGGGGTAAACAACAAGAAAGGCCGCCGACTCGTTTGTGATGTGAGAGCAACAAGCCTTGTGCTTCAGCCTCATCGTGGGAGATGCCAATAATGTTGACAGCCTAAGATTCCAGAAACTTCCATTAAAAGAAAGATGTGATGTAGATTCCAATGAACTACGGACAAAAACCTTTTCGGCTCTAAGTAGTTCTGGTTTATTCAAGTAAATGACAATTGGAATGACCAAGGATTCCCAGTGTGTGGCTGCGTGGCTTCAGAGGCAGCTTTGCGATGTGGGCTGTCATTGTGTGAGTCTGTCTGCAGATCTACTTTAGTGTCGATGTTCCTTAAATGTTCTGTCTTGTTTGTCATTGTAATTGTCTTCTTGGGCTATTACACATTGTAAATTACATTCATTATATTAGTCCCATACCGGTTGCACCAGAGGAGTCTATAGGTTTTCTTTCTGTTCGTCCGTCCGTCCGTCGTCTGTCCCATCTGTGGTTTTTCCAGACTATTTTTTGTCCCATTCCCTTTAACATATTCAACCGAAATTTGGTACATGTCGTTGTCATGATAAGTTACAGAACAAGTTCGAGTTTCAGGGCGTTTCGTCAATTTTTCACAGAGTTATCCTTTTTGGATTTCGAAAATATCACATCAATCAGGGGACATGCATTGAAAAGCAATTCACACTCTTGCTCATGATTTATCACCGCTTCGAGAACGACAACAACTATGGCAAAGAGTATCAACAGTTGGAAACGAACATGATGTGACATTCAGGATTGGCTTTTGCAGGCCTTTCTTGGTGAATCGTCCTAAGTGCAGCCAAAGGGGTTTCATCCTCAACATGTGTGGTCCTTTTGAAGTGGACACACAGAGTCTGTTTTCGAGATTGCTGGTCGGCTAAAATCGGAGGTAAATGAAGAACGGGGAATTAGTTTCATCCCCTACCAGCCGCGCGCGTTCTTTGCCCTCTGTTATTTTTTTTTTCCCAAGAAAGCCACAATTGGTATTGGAGCCATGTGGGTAGCAGCTGTGCATTTTGTGGACCTTATAGGGAGAGATCACCATTAAAAGTCTGGATTATCTACTTTTCACAATAACAAACTGGAAAACATCTAAAAATGCGAAGCCCGTCCGCGTCCACTTTGTACTCGAACTAAACTTGATGAAAACGACAGTTTTAAAAAAAGAAAAATTGTACATTTTATTAATTTTTGTTCTCCACAATCTCACAACAAAGGTTTGTTGAAGATTTGATGACAAAAGCTCAATTGGTAAAAATGTTACGGTTTGGACATACACACTGAATCTCAATGGTGAACAAGGATTTTGATTAAAACATGTATGGCTAGTCCACAACTCCACTGATAACGTCATCCTTACAATTATTTATTCCCCATTGGGAGTAGAATGAGATGTGCCAAGTTTCAAATATTTCCGATCAGCGGTTTCGGAGATATAATGCTTAAATTTTTTGCATTTAAATCCAAGATGGCTGCCGTATCACGTGACCGTTGACGTCACAATTATAATTAAAATATTCTCGATGGGGAAGGGGGTGTCGCTGCTCCCCTGAAAATTTTGTCAAGTGGTTGCCGAGAAAAAAAAAATAACGGAGCACAAAAGGCCAAACGAGGGTCGAACAATAATAATAACAACGATGAAATGAAAATTAATGAAAATTATTTTAACAAAATTATTAACTTGTCTTCTCCATCGTCTCATAATAAAGCTTTGTTGAAAATTTGATGACAAAAGCTCAAATGGTACAAAAAAGTTCCGGCCCGGACAGACAGACAGACACACAGAATGATTGCAAAAACACCGGTCTTCCGCCACGCAGGGGACTGTTGATTCCATTGCTATTGACTATTGGATTGTATGGCTAATGATGATTCCATTGCTTTGACTATTGATTGGTAATGTAATGATGATTCCATTGCTATTGACTATTGATTGGTAATGGCTAATGATTGATTCCATTGCTGTTGACTATTGATTGGTAATGGCTAATGATTGATTCCATTGCTGTTGACTATTGATTGGTAATGGCTAATGATTGATTCCATTGCTATTGACTATTGATTGGTAATGGCTAATGATTGATTCCATGGCTGTTTTAAAAGGCACACATTTTCAGTCATTGTAGAATTCCATGCAAATTGTGCTTTTTGGAGCATCAGTGAGTGCACCGTCACCCTCCATGTAGGGATGGTGTGGAACAAAACGGCAGTCCCACATGCTATATCTTATCTCTACTATCTTATATGTATATACCAGTAAATACCACCCGTCACTTCACTGACTGGTATACTAAGAGGTGTGGGGGGTGGGGAGAAAAAAAAGGAAGGAAAGCGAGGAGGGTGT
>CM068967.1:78592707-78603888 GCA_035128595.1 Eptatretus atami
AGGTAACACCGGTCAACGAGCGTATTATGAGAGAAAGGATTCGTCACTCCTTAGGTGTCATTTCCCTGGTCTCTGTATATGTTCCGACTGAGGCGAGTGATCTCACTGTGAAGGATGCATTCTATTCCACGCTCGAGTCTGTGGTTGTTCAGTGCCCCAAACGAGATACACTTCTAGTCTTGGGGGATTTCAATGCATCGACTGGAACTGATTAGGATGGTTATGAAGATGTGTTGGTCCCATGGTCAGGACTATGACCAAATAGACTAAGTTCTTGACTTGCAAGAAGTCATGGACATGGGGTGGCCGCCCTTCACGTTCAGCGCCCACAAGCTCATCGCTGGAGTTGGTATTCCAATGCTGGTGGTGTGGCAAAGAGATTGACCATCCACTTGTGGAAACACGGCTGCAGTGAACCGCGTTGAAATGGGGTAAGCTCAGGATCTGTGCATCCATGCGAACTTCTCAAGGCTGGTGGAAATGCTGCACTCGTGTCGTTGCATGCAGTTCTCTGTTCTACCTGGAACACAGGCATCATCCAACTGACTGAGAGGGGCTTGTGTCCTCTCTGGAAATGGAAGGTGATCGCCAGGGACTGCAACAACTACGAGGGTGACGCTGCTCTCAGTGCCGGCAAGGACTTTGCTCGGATTTCTTTGATTAGGGTTCGCCACCATCTGCTTGAGCACCAGCGTCCAGAGCAGTCAGGCTTTACAACCAAAGAGGTCAACAGATTGACCCTATCCTTGCTCTTCGTGTCCTCACCGAACACAGACGAGAGTTTCGGCAGGGGCTGCTGCAGCTATGTTGATCTCTCTAAAGTGTTCGAGTTCAGTGAATCGGGATGCCCTCTGAGGATTCTAGGTCTCGTGGGGTGCACCACAAACTGATCGATCTGATGTCTGAACTCTACTCTGGTACTGAGATGCTTGAGTGTTGGTTGACCATACTCTGACTTATTCCAGTTGTTACTGGAGTTCTCTCAGGGGTGTGTACTGGCCCCACACTTTTTCAGCACTTGTATGGACTGGATTCTGTGGAGGATGTCGGAGAGATCAAAGCTGCGGTGGCATCGTTTGGGAATGTCAAGATCTCTGACCTTGATTTCGCAGATGATGCAGTCATGTTTGCGGAGACTTAGATATCCTTTTGGGGGCCCTCGAGGTGCTGAATGAGAAGTCGGCAGCCGCTGGGATTACGGGTTCCTGGGTCAAAACTAAGATCAGGCTTTCAATGACATCTTGGGATGCTGCTGTCTGTCTGTGCCTGTTTGTGTTGTAAGATGTTGAGGTCACGGAGAGTTCACTTACTTTGGCAGTGATATTCATGTCTCTCTGCTGTGATGTCAGAGGTCAATGGACGTCTGCGTCGGGCCTGGGGAGTCATGGATTCATTGGGATCATGGTGTGTGGCACTGCCGGTACTGTGCAGGAGAACGAAAGTCCGAGTCTTCAGGTCCTTGGTGCTTCAGTCTTGCTCTATGGATTCGAGACTTGGACTCTGACGAAGGATCTGAGATGGAGACTTAATTCCTTTGGTACCAGGTCTCTTCGGAGATCCTTGGCTATCGCTGGTCAGATTTTGTGTCCAACGAGCAGTTGCTGAGAGAGACTCGGATGAGAGTTTGTTACCTGCATGTCCGTGAGCGTCAGCTGCGGCTGTATGGACATGTGGCTCGTTTTCCTGACGCTGATCCTGCTCACCAGATTCTCTCAGCAGGGAGCTCGTGAGTGGAGGAGGCCAATGGGCCGACCACTCGTGGTTGCAGCAGTTGATCGGCATCTCAAGGAGATGGGGAAGGGCGCTAGGCATCTGCGCTGAGGATGCCAGCGGAGGCCCCTGGATTACCAGTGGAAAGTGGACGCAGCGACGCGCTGTTCCGGCGCATGCTCCCACACCTGACCTGACCTGTTTAATTCTTTATTTGTTTGAGATTATTTTGATTGATTTGAATTCATCCATTTACATCACTCGGAAATAAAAAAAGTTCTTCAGTATTGATTGAATTGGCAGTATTGGCAGAATCCGATACTATGAACATATAGAGCATCGCTTCTCGTTTCGTTACTTGTTGTTCCATTACTCGATTTAAATCAAATGTAGCTTGGAAGTTGTAACAGTAATACAATATGTTTTTGACAGGCGAATGTCATGCTTTGCCAATCTTCATTTATCTGGAATCCAATGGTGGAATGCCTGGTGTTGGCTTCATTGTTAGGGTGATGATCTTGGTATCTGAGGATCCTGAGTTCAAATCCCACTCGGCTGTTGAATTAATACCAGGTGGGGTTGACTCTGCCTGTTATCCTTCCGAGGTCGGCAAAATGAGTACCAGCTTGCTGGTATCCTGTGTCGGAGTGGTGACTTGTCCAGGATTGTGCCCAATAGCCAAGGAGACTGCTTAGGTAGCACCAATGCTCTGCACAGAGTATGGTCCCAATGGATGGATGGATTTATGCTAATAAAAGCCTAAAAATCACTCCTGAAATGATGTATTTTATCCAATAATTTCTTAAGGCAACGAAACAAATAGAAAATTGAATAGGGGTGCTGTCCAGAATAATATATAAGAGTTTAAGGTGCCATCAGTGAAAAAGGTTGTAAACCACTGATTTATTTCATCATTGGTGGCAGAAAAGGCCTCTACCATCCATGTGTGTCCTGGGGCCTCCACCACCATAAATCCAATGCCTCTACCATCCATGTGTGGTCCTGGGCCTCCACCAATCAATCCATGCTCTACCATCCATGTGTGTCTTGGGGCCCCACCACCATATCCAATCCTCTACATCCATGTGTGTCTGGGCCTCCACCACCATAAATCCAATGCCTCTACCATCCATGTGTGTCCTGGGGCTTCCACCATCCAGCCCCATAAATCCAATGCCTCTACCATCATGTGTGTCCTGGGGCCTCCACCACCATAAATCCATGCCTCTACATCCATGTGTGTCCTGGGCTTCACGCATGCCATATAATCCAATGCCTCTACCATCCATGTGTGTCCTGGGGCCTCCACCACCATATATCCACAATGCCTCTACCATCCATGTGTGTCCTGGGGCCTCCACCACCATATATCCAATGCTGAATGCAACCACAAATCCTCATTTTTCAATGTGTTGATGCCCCCTTCTGGTGAGTTATTGAGACTCATGGGTAACTATAGACTTTTCCAGAAAAAGGCAGATCCCTTGTGATGATTGATGTCAGACAATTGCCTTCATCATTAAACGAGGGGAACTTGCTCATTGATCAGGTCTTCAGAGAATACTCCTGTTAATTTGTAATTGGTCACTGGCTTTGACACCAGGACCAGTTTTTAGATCCTCCTGGAGGATCTCGAAGTCTTACTCACGTTGTTGTTCTGCATCTTCTTCTTGTGGACTTTTTTTGTTTCACAGCCTACAGTTTTCATCGAAACTTCCTGAAACTTGACATATATATGTAGAAATACTCTGCGCAGACAGTAACCATCTCCGATTTTGAAAATTCCTCCTAGGAAAAAAAGTTATGACGTCAAAATAAATATCTCCGCTAATGGAAATCACCTAAAAAAATATCTCAAACTAGGCAAGCTTTTTGAATTCTGTTTGCGGGAATCGAACAGGGCATTAGCAGAGATGAATTACCGCACATATGATACATCACTATGACGTCATATCAATTTTTATGACGTCATTCCTATTTTTTGACATTTTTTGTTTCACAACCCAGAGTTCTCATCGGATCTTCGTGAAACTTGCCATGTATATGCAGAAAGCCCACGCACAGGCAGTAACCATCTCTTATTTTGGGAATTCTTCCAAGAAAAAAAGTTGACGTCATAATATCGCCGCTAATGGAAATCGCCTATACCATTATCTCCGAAACTAGGCAAGCTGTTTGAATTTTGTTTGCGGGAATCAAGCCGGGCATTAGCACAGATAATAATTTATCGCAAACCTGATACATCACAATGACGTCATATTCGTTTTTATGACGTCATCATTAAGAGGACGAGGATCTTAGCTCATTTGAGCTTGTTTCATGAAGAAATGAGTTAATTATCTTCAAAAGGAGTGTTTAAATTTGCCCAAATACTCAACTTTCATTCATGCACTCCCTTGGAGTTTCCTGAGTATACACGCAACGTTTTGGGCCACTAGGTTTCATGGTTAGGATTAGGGTTAGGGTTAGGTTATGGCTAACCCTAACACACACACACGCACACACACACACACACACACACATACACACACACACACATCATTATAGATAGTTATATGCATAGTTAGACAAAAAGATATAAAAACGAAAAACACGGTGAGGTTGTCTGTCCGTCCATGAAGTTTCGGTATAAGTCTCTTACGTACTGTTTGAATGTTAGTTGCATGCTGACTGCACGTACGTCTATTAATTACGTATTATTGGAACATTCCTTTGAAATCTTTCGATCTCTTAAACGGCTGAGATCCCTTCGACCTTTGAAGACCCTTCAGACAACGTTAGACATTTATATCCTTCAGACCCCACCCTTAGACAACCTTGGTGTTGGCTTGGTGGTTGTGATGGCTGGCTTGGGATCTTGGGCTCCTGAGTTTGAGCCCCTGTCGGTCGTTTAACAACAGGTTTGGGTTGACTCTGCCTGTCATCCTTCCGAGGTTGGCGAAATGAGTACCAGTGTACTGGTAATAGGGGTATTGCATCAGTGGCATGCCTGGTGTTGGCTTAATGGTTCGGGTGGTGGGTTTGGCATCCGAGGATCCTGAGTTCAAATCCCACTCAGCTGTTGAATTAATACCAGGTGGGGTTGACTCTGCCTGTCATCCTTCTGAGGTTTGCAAAATGAGTGCCAGGTTGCTGTTATCCTGTGCTGGAGGGGTGACCCGTCCAGGATTATGTCCAATAGTCAAGGAGACTGCTTAGGCAACACCAACGCTCTGCACAGAGTATGGTCCCAATGGATGGATGGATGGATCAGTGGCACAGCCATGCCATCAGCCAATGATGCTACCCTCAACCTTGTATTGCATTGTATTAAAAGACAAGAGGAGGAAGACCCCTTCGACATTATGTACCTCCAAGACACTCTTCAACCTTAAGACCTGTAAGACCTCCCCCCCCCCCCCAGACCCTCAAGAACTCTTAAAGACTGCTAAGTACTGTACCCTTAAGACCCTTATGACACTTTAGACCACTTCACCCTTCGACCTTAACACCATCAGACCCCCTACAGCCATCAGACACGTTAGACAGCTTGGACCTTTGACCATTTAGAGCTTTAGAGCTTTAGACCATGAAGACATTTTTTGTTTTACATGCTTGACAGATGAGACTATAGAAAATTAAGTTATCCATTTATACTCACCGCTAAAGGTTCATGAATTCATCCAGTCTGAGCGGTGTGCTATAAGCTGTTAAGCTTGAGTGTGAGTGAATAGTCACAAGTTTAATAAGAGGCAAGAAATGGCATTTCACCAATCGACCAATTTGGCGTTGTGTCCACGAAATAATATCATGCGCTCGGTGACTCCGGTGTCATAAATGGCCAATGCCCGTGAGAATAATCTGGTCACCAAAAGTGGTGCGGTGTCATCCCATGGTTGAAAGGCGTGAAAAACCACGGAATATGGGGTCGCGAGGCGGCACGTGGTACGAAGCTGTGGGTGCCGAGAGCAAAGCCCTGCTGGAGGATAGGGCTGTGAATGCAGTTTAACTCCAGTGAACTGCAGCGAACTTTAGTTTAACTCCAGTGAACTGCAGCGAACTTTAGTTTAACTCCAGTTAACTACAGCAAACTTTAGTTTAACTCCAGTTAACTACAGCGAACTTTAGTTTAACTCCAGTTAACTACAGCGAACTTTAGTTTAACTCCAGTGAACTGCAGCGAGCTTTAGTTTAACTCCAGTTAACTACAGCGAACTTTAGTTTAACTCCAGTGAACTGCAGCGAACTTTAGTTTAACTCCAGTGAACTGCAGCGAACTTTAGTTTAACTCCAGTGAACCACCACCAAGTGTAAAGAATAATCGCAGTGGAAAGGCCGTTATTACTTGCAAAATCGTCAGTCAATTTTGTTAGTCTGTCCGTTTGTCTGTTTGTCTATTTGTCTCTTTGTCTGTTTGTTTGTTTGTTTGTCTCTTTGTCTGTTTGTTTATTTGTCTCTTTGTCTGTTTGTCTATTTGTTTGTTTGTTTGTCTCTTTGTGTGTTTGTCTGTTTGTCTATTTGTCTCTTTGTCTATTTGTCTGTTTGTCAATCACCCACAGGTCACAATTCTCCACCAATCGTCATGAAACTTTATGAAGTTGTAGAGGTAGTCTCAACTGAAAAGCCTATTGATTTTGAGGTCAAAGGTCACCTTGAGGTCAGATTTTTAAAATCGTCATTTTCCATCCGAATGACGTGAAAGTTGAACAGGATTTGCAGGTTGCTTCACTGAAATGGGAAACAAACTATTTGAGGTCAAAAGGTCAAAGGTCAACTCGAGGTCAAACTTCTAAAATGATCAGTTTTTAATCTGAAAAATCGTCATGCTTCAGCCGATTGACTCGATAAATTAAACAGCAATTTCATGGTGCATCGCTGAATTGGGAAACCAACTAATTTGGAGATCAAAAGGTCAAAGGTAAACTCAAGGCCAAAGCTTCTAAAATCATCAAATTTCATCTGAAAAATCATCAATTTACAACCGATTAACTGGAAAGTTGAACAGGATTCGCATAGTCCATCAATGAATTGGGAAAGCAGCTATTTTTGAGGTCCAAAGGTCAAAGGTCAACTATCTCAAATATTTGTGTGCAGGATTATCTCAAAAAGTTGTGGATGGATTCGAATGAAATTTTGTGGACACGTTGGGTGTTTGACAAGGACGAACTGATTAGATTTTGGTGAAGATCCGAATCTGGATCTGGATACGAGAATTATTTGATTTTTTAAGTGATTCTTCACCATTGAGAGATTGGGCATAAAACGATGTAGTCTTGTATAGCATGATATTTCAGGGATGTATTGAGTCGGATATGTTCTCGTGGATCAGGTATTACGTGGTTGTGGTTGTCGGTCGTGGTGGTTGTGTCTGGTCTTAGGTGCGTTGGTGTTGGGTGGTCGTGTTGTGTGGTGTGTGTTGTTGTTGTGGTTTGGTTGTGGTTGTGTGTGTTTGTTGTGTGGGGTTGTGTTTGTGTGTTGTGTGCGTTCGGTGGTAGGTGGTTTGTTGGTGGGGTTGGTTCGTGCTGTGGTGTGGTGTGGATGTTGTGTGGTCGGTGGTGTTTATGTGGATGGTTGTAGTCGGTGTTAGCGTTCTGTGTCGTGTATGGTGTTAATGGTGTGTGGGTGTGGTTTGTCTGGTGTTGTGGTGTGGTAGTTAGTGGATGGTGGTGGGTGGTTGTGGTGGTGTGGTGGTCTGTGGGTGATGTTGTGGTTGTGTCAGGTGTGGTGGTGGAGGTTGTGGTTGGTGTGTGTTAGTGGTGGTTGGTGTGTGGTGCGTCTTGGTATAGGGTGTGCGTTTTGTGTGGTGGCTGCGTGGTGCGTTGTGGTGTGGTTGTGGTTGTGTGTGGTGGTGGTGGTGGTGGTGGTGGTGTGTGTGTGGTGTGGTGGTTTGTGTGGTGGTTTGGTGGTGGTGGTTTGTGGTGTTGGTTGTGGTGTGGTTTGGTGGTGGTGGTGGTGGTTGGTGTGGTGTGTGTGTGGTTGTGGTGGTGTTGTTGGTGGTGTTGTGTGTGGTGTGGTGGTTGTTTGTGGTGTTTGGTGGTGTGTGCGTTGTGTTGTATGCTGTCTGTTGTGTGGTGTTGTGTTTGCATACTCACGCGCACCACGATGCCTCCGACTCGATCGTGTTTTGGTGAGTTGTGGTGGTGGTGTGCGCTCTACCGAGTACCCTTCTAGTTCCTCACAGAAATCGATACAGGTTCCCACCATCACAACACACCTGCCGGTCACACCTTGTTCACCGCTCCAAATGGACTCACGACCCGCCTCGAAAGGGCGGAGCCAATTCTTCCTTCACGGATTATTTCCTTTCCCGAGTTTTCACCTTCTCTGCGATTTATTTCTCTACTTTGTTTTATTCAGTCCATTTCCTCGTCTTGTTGTTCGTTTGTTTCGTCCATTTACCACAGGGTTGTCCTTCTCACACTCGTTCTCTCGCACGATGGAGGAAGAGGACGTGGACCTAACAATGGACGACGACATGAACGAGCTGCTTCACATCAGTCCGGACGTGGAGCAGGCCATGGAGGAGGCGAGTTTCACCGACGCTCGACTCGTTGTCCGTGCGGGAACCTTGAGGCCATTTGGCCCATGGCTCGGCTAGGCCGCTCCTTGTCTTCATGCGACATTGCTCGGTTCATACGTTAACTGTCTCTTCGACTTGATGCACCAACATTAACATTAAGAATATAAAGGTTGTATTTGTAGTTGTATTTGGTTTGTGTAGTTATAGTTGTATTTGTATTTGTGTAGTTGTAGTTGTAGTTGTTAAATAATAATGTTTTTATCACTCACAGGTGTTTCCCAGCCAGGACCCTTTGGATAAGCCTGATTTTAATGTGGTCGAATACATCAACACTCTGTTCCCAACAGAACAAGTGAGTTTGTGTGTTTTCACTTTTGTTTTTCTATCACAACTTCCGGTGTTTCCAATGCGATTCACACACCACAAGTACTAACGTTGGCAATAACATGTACATCGGCTTCACTGTATCTATCGTTTAATTCACACCACCACACGCACTGCATGCACTACGGCACAGCACACACATCACATCACATCACACACACTCTTCTGCTCTCGTGCTTACCACCCCCCCCGTGTTTCCACGTTAAACCTCCCCACGTTAACTTCCCCGTGTTCCAGTGTAACCCCCCTTGTTCCATGTTAACCTCCCCGTGTTCCCATGTTAACCTCCCCCGTGTCCATGTTAACCTTCCCCGTGTTCCACGTTAACTCCCCACGTTAACTTCCCCGTGTTCCCACTTAACTTCCCATTTCCATGTTAACCTCTCCGTGTTCCCATGTTAACCTCCTCCCGTGTTCCATGTTAACTCCTCGTGTTCCCATGTAACCTCCCCATGTCCATGTTAACTTCCCCGTGTTCCATGTTAACCTCCCCCATGTTCCAGTTAACCTCCCCGTGTTCCCACGCTACCCCCGTGTTCCCACGCTAACTCCCCTGTGTTCCCTACATCGTAACCTCCCCAGTGTACTCATGTTAACCTCCCCCGATGCTCCACTTAACCTCCCCGTGCCACGTTAACCTCCCCCGTGTTCCCAGGTTACTCCCGTGTTCCACGCTACTCTCCGTGTTCCAGCTACCCTCTCCCCTGTGCCCACACTAACCTCCCGGTTCCCACCTAACCTACCCTTTCCACGCTAACTTTCCCCGTGTTCCATGCTAACCTCCCCCGTTTCCCACGTTAACCTCCCGTGTTCCACGCTAACCTCCCCGTGTTCCCACGTTACTCCCTATCCACTATGCATAACCCTCCCTCGTGTTTCCACGCTACGCCCCCACCCCGTGTTTCCCACGCTAGTGCACCCCCCCTGCCCTGTGTTGCCATGCTGGTACCCCGCCCCCTGCCGCGTTGCACCCAGCCTGCCCCACATACCCCCCCCCCCCCGCTGCCACATTACACCCCCATGTTCCTGCTTACCACCCCATGTTTCCGCACTTACTGCCCCCATGTTGCCACAGATTATCGCCTCCTCCCCAATGTTCCCACAATATATCCCCCCTTCCTCCTGATGTTGCAATTACCCTCCCCCATGTTTCTGTAATTACTCTCTGCTCCCGCGAGCCCCCTCCTCCCCACAAAGAACTTAAGCACTGTCATGTTGACAACTGATTGCCTGCTTTAGACTGAGACCTTTTCCTTCAAATGCTGCCCTTCAGTTACCTTGATACCTGGGTAAACCTATGGATTCCAGGTGAATACTCTTTCTAGGCTTGAACCAATCCTGGACAGGTGTCCACAGGGTTTAGTGGTTTAACGTCTGGAGCACCTTCACTCTACTGAGTACCTCCGCTTGCGCTGTATTTCCAAGTGAGTCCAGCTGGTGGCAGCCACGCTTTTCTTATTGGTGACATTGTGTTATTTTTTCTGACAGTCATTGTCGAATATCGATGAAGTTGTCAGCAAAATTCGTCTGAAGATCAGGTAAGACCTCAACACTTTATTTTCCTTTATTGTTTACAATACTAGGGAAGGGACCCGATTAAATGCAATTCGTAAATAGTGAATGTTATTAGGTGAGACCAGGTTTTTGATGTTGACATATCCCCCCTGACGACATGAACATATGTTGACGTGGTCACGGCAGAAGGTTAGGTTTATTAATGTTGTGATGAGATCAATGTTGATGTGATGGTGGAAGACGAACACCCCAAAGAAGATGAAATTGTTGATTTCTGATTGGTTTATGGACTTTAAAGCTGAGATTATTTAAAGTGGACATAATGAGATTATGAGATGTGAGATTATCACAGAAGGTGAAGGCGGTCATGTTTTCACCTCTTTCTGTTTGTTACTTACGAAATCTAAAGATTTCGTAAGTATATTGATGACTTCCGTCCTCTGGTTTGGTTTTGTTTGTTTGTTTGTTGTGTTTGTTTGAGCACGATAACTCGAGAACGGAAGAAGCTACCAATGTCAAATACACCACGTGATTCAGGAGGGTGATGGCTAGTGCTGATTAGATTTTGGTCAAAATCGGTCAAAGGTCAAGGTCACGGTGAGGTTCAAACATTCGATTTTTATGGTTTGGTACAGAATCATCGTAGAAACTTCTGTTTTGCGTCGCTACCCTTCTCTAGAGAACAGCTTTTATTAGACAAGGTCAGAGGTCAAGTTGACAATTTCGTAGTACGTCTATGACTGCTTGTTTGTTTGTCTGTTTGTGTACAGGATATCTCAAAAAGTTGTGGACGGATCTGGATCTGGAGACGAGAATTATGTAATTTTTAAAGTGATTCTTCACCATTGAGAGATGGGGCCAAAAACGATATATATAGCACGATATTCCAAAAAGTTGTGGACAGATTCTGACGAAACTTGGTGGACAGGTTGGGTGTGTCGCAAGGACGAATTGATTAAATTTTGGTGAAGATCGCAATCTGTATTCGGATACGAGAATTATCTAATTTTTAAAGTGATTCTTCACCATTGAGAGATAGGGCCAAAAACGATATAGTACTGCATAACATGATA
>CM068967.1:78616192-78633329 GCA_035128595.1 Eptatretus atami
TATATATATATATATATATATATATATATATCCTAATAAAGACACAATCTGGAATCGTTTAGCACATCCATTTGCTTTTCCTGTTTAATGCTGAGCTACACCTAGTAGTAAATGTTGCAAATGCTAGGAAGGCAGCGATGCTATTTTTGCCAAGTTTGGGTGAAAAGAAGCTTGTGTTTTGGCTGAGCCATCTTGGAGTTTCTCTGACTTGATATATTTAAAGCCAGAGGAATATGATCGTTAATTATTTTGCAGAAGAATGTGCCTATGTGTGAACGTACTCGTATGGTGAAGGTTAAAACAAACAACTTGTTCGACCTTTTCTGTGTCGATGTCAAGTTGCATGTTTTCACCTGAAAGTTTGCTGAAAGCAGCTCAAGCTTTGGCCTAGTTGTCTGCTTGATGGCTGTGTCAGCACCTGTATGTCGCCAAGTTCTCAGAACCATGGCGGCCTTAAATGCCTTTTGGGATGAGCTTGTTTTTTGTTGTTTTTTTTTCTTTCTTTTCTTTTAGCCCCCAACCGGATGTCAGTCCATCGGGGGACTCATATTTTAGGTTCTGGTCCTTCGCCTGTTCGTAGCCTCCATTTGAAAATGACTACCGGTCGATGAATTTATTTCATACTCAGCACGTGCATGCAATAATTCCTGGGCATGAGGCATGTTAAATGATTTTTGGATCTGGAGGCAATTTAGAATTTTGGGAATGAAATTTTTGTGATGGGAGATAATAGTACAGTATTGTATATGCTTTCAGGAGCATTTATTTATTTATTTATTCATTCATTTATTTATATACACTTGAACATTTCCACTCCCGAAATACCACCTTGAATTGTATATTTATTTATATACACTTTACCCTCTCCAATCCCATGATGTACCTCCTTGAATTGTTTATTTAATTATGTGCACTTTACCATCTCCACTACAAACATACAATGGTTGAATGCTTCATTTATTTATTTAGTTGCACTTTGCCATCTCTACTCCATACCATCTTGTGTTATTTATTTATTTATCTACACGACCATCTGCACAGTTGAATGTAAAATCTACACCGTATCCCATTTTTAGCTCGCCTGTTCGAAGAACAGAGCTATAGCGATACCCCCTGCGTGAGCGTCAGCGTGAGCGTGAAAATGTTAAAGTTTTTGGTGCAAGTTATTTCCTTTCTAATGTTTTTATCTACCACACTATTTTTACTGATTACAATATACAAATACATATATTGCTTTAAAATTATTTGGATCAGACTTCACTGCAATGCTTTTTAAAAAATATTATTAGACTAGTCTTTTTAAAAACGATAAATGTATAAACAGGCGAGCATTGGGTGGCTTTGACACCAACTCTCTGGTTAAGGTGAAGTTGCAGGCCGTTTTCTCGAGGGCTTGTGTTCTTGATTATTTATTTAACTTCACTCTCACTTGACTTGCTCATACCTTTTGTGTGTGTTTCTCTGTTTCTCTGTAACCTGTCTCTGAAGGTGATATTTTTGTTCATGCCAATACTCATTTCTAGAGTCGTACCTGTGATGCCGGTTGGATGTACTGTAACTGGACTTGATAAGTGTGCCGAGTCAAAAGAAGGTTTAATGTTTTATACGATCATACCCTTGTGAGCATTATTTGAATTTCATTTTGTGGAGGTGGAGGGGAGCCACGGTAAAGTGAAGCTGGCCATCAGATGTACGTATGAAATATTGCATCACCATTGTTGTTGTTTTTTGGTATTAAATCCATTTTGTTGTTTCTTCCCATCAGTGGAACAGTCTTCCTGAGGCTGTTCAATCCCACTATTCCCTCCAGGGTTTCAAGCATGCGGTGCACTGCCATCTCATGTTGTCCCCCGTCCCTATCCACAATCTATGTTATCCCCATTAACCCTTCCTAACCCAACCCTCTTACTTCCTGCCTTCCCCTCTCTTTCCTTTTTTTTTCCCGGTTGTGCATTACCTTGCTTAACCTGTCCAACTCTTGTCCCACGACCCCCACTGTCGGTTCATTGATTTTTTATTTTATTTTATTTTTTTACACTCCATCACCTCGCTCTTCCAACATCCTCGATTGTGTAAAAAAAAAAAAAATTAAAAAAAAAGAAGAAGAATTTCAATCCTTTTATAATATCCACGTTTACCTTTTGATATTTTAGTTTAATTTCATTTTTCACTTCATGAAGTTTCATTCTTCTTAATTTGAATTGGTTTCAGGTTGGACTCAAAATTGTCCTTTTGTTTTGACCTGGGACTGGAGAAATGTCCTTTTCCATCTTTGTTTTGGCACCGATCCATCCTTGCTCGTATTCGAGTATTCATCCCGTTGATGGTCACATCATGATACTATGCGATTGAGAAGCATCACGCTCCCGTCGCGACTTCCTTTGAACTTTCTCTCGTGATGTTATTCAGGCCTACGTTAACGGCTTTGTAAAGAAGCATCTCACTCAAAATTGTTATTCTGTTCATTTTGCCCTAAAGCCGTTTGAAGCGCAATCAAAACATTCCTTGATAATAATTTGTCCTTCCCTGTGAGCGACAGTTCACATTTCATATCCTGGTTAAATCTATTGTGTATTTCCTTTATGATCTTTGTACAAAGTGTTGCTCAATCATTCGAATGTAGCAAAGAAACTGAATCCGTTCTCCTGTGCGGGTTCGGTTTCTCGTTTCATATTCTTACTTCCTTTCTGTTGCTCGCAGGAGCCTCGTGCGCCGCCGTCAGTACGGTGAGGTAGCCAACCTCCTGCAGTGCGTTTTAAATGTTTTGGAGCACTTTCAACGTTACATGGGCATCCCCCACATCCGGCAACTCAGCGAGAGGTTAGCCTGTGGGCAACGTGTGGTTGTTAAAACTTTTGTTTGCCTTGGCTATGGCTACGTTGCTTCCTTCTGGACCATTGTAAGGAAATGGGAGGTCGTGAAACGCATGGATTGTCTCTTGTAATGTGTACTTGAGAATACGTCGTGCGAGCATCGCACTAATGAATTGTTTTTGTGATGGTGCAGGGTCCGTGCAGTGCAGATGGAACTTGGCCAGCAGATTCTAGAAGACTTTGAAGAGGCCTTTCCATCTCAAGGGGCCAAGGTATCAGGCAGGGGCAGTTGTTGAACGGATACCCAGTGGTTAGAGTTTTTTTTGTTGCTTTGTGTTTACTCCTATGCTTCTGATTAACTCCGCATACAATGGTGATTGAAACCATTGCAGTGACCCAAGCCTTCTTGACAAACTTTGAAAGAAAGGTCGCAGGCAATCTTTCCTGGATGTCTTGTGAGTGAGCATTTGACTGTGTAGTGTGTAGTAGGCCTGCTGACCAAGCGGTTTATCAATGGAATTCAGGGTTCTCTTCCTGACTGGCTGTGGGATTTCCTGTGTGCTTTCAAGTTGAATGTTGCACTGTATGGTATCCTTTCTTCTGCTCTACCGTAGTAGGCTGGCATTCTCTAAGGTACCATCTTGGGATCAGTTCTGTTTTTGGTGGGCTTAAATGACCTCTGCTTCCCTGCAAAACCCTCTGTACCACTTTGCAGAGAAGTCTATCTTGTGCTGGCCTGTTTTTCACTGCTCTGGCAGGAAGCAAGGTGCAGCTGTTTTCCTGCTTTGCCAACCTGAAAAAAAAAGAAGAAACTGGCCAGTCTGTCAGAGTATGTAGGTTAACGGGCTAGCTCACAGGTGCTGGATTCACATTTGAGCCGTCTAGTGTGAGTTTGCTTGCTGACCAAACTATAAACTGTCACTGGTGTTTCACAGGTAGGGCGTTGTATCGATGAGTGTAGCATTGATTTATTATTGCAATGTTGTTCTTTGGGATTACTGGGACAATGGCATTCATTTGTACTCTACCTGTATAAGTTATGTAGTTTAATACTTGTAATTGCAGTTTCTTCATCCATCCAGAGGCCTACTGGGCCCACCACTGTACTGCAGGATGCCTGCCTCGTGGCAAACATTCTAGAGCATCGCATCAAGCAGGAAGTCATTAAGAAGTTCATCAGGCAACACCTGTCAGAGTACCTTGTCCTATTTCAGGAAAACCAGGATGTAAGTATTTGTTACTCTCTGAGATGCTGTTGATCATTGTGCATGTTTGTGGACCTCTTTCTCCTACACATTAACATTTAAAAGCTTCTGTCTTTTGAGAAGGTTTTTCTTTTTCGTGTGTGTGTGTGTGTGTGTGTGTGCTGTGTGTGTGTGTGTGTGTGTACACAAACACACACGCACACACACATATTGTTGCGTTCTGCGAAACCGGCCACTCCCCCGAGGCAATGACACACAGCATATAGCAGTCCCGTGACAGTTATTTCATTAGTATTTGTTTTAGATAGCCCTTCCCTTATGTCTAGTGGGTTTATGGGACAAAATGCATTGCAAGGGCTTTTAGGCAGGTCTTTAGTCCCATTCTTTATCCTTTACTTATTTTATGAAGCACACAGGAGCCTTCCCTTCACACATGCATGCCACAGACCCTAGCAACAGAGGCAGCTCATTTGCTAACGCATGCCCTTTCACATTCAAACCTCGTGCCATTCTCCAATGGCACATCACCTCAGACCTTCACCATCCTCGAACCCCAACGCTACAACATTTCTACAACCACAACACCTTTATAAAAAATCTCGACATCAATCACCACAATGGCCCAAGCTCGCTTACCTTTGCCGTTAACTGCCACGATGACCACAACCGCCTCCATCTTGAACTCGTCGCACTACAACTGCTACGCTACACCACCACTGCCATCGCTCAACCGCAGTCACCAGATGCCCACCACAGATTCCCACCACTGCTCTTTGGAGGTGGTGGAGAGCAACGGGCGCTACGTACCATTGCGGATGCTTATGCTTGGGACGCTCTGGTGTGTAGCTTGAAGCACGAGTGTGCGCTGAAATCCGTTCAACATCGTATGGATAGCCCTAGCACTCCGTTCAATTGCAGCCCCCATTGGGTGTCCAGCGCATGTTCGTGCTCTGAGAGCGCCACCAATACCTTCGTCCCATGTTAATCTCGGAGATGTATTGCGTGAGTCAAAAGGACGATTTAAATAGGGTTTTAAAGGCCAATCTTTTAACACGGCTGTGTGTTCACTACGGTCTATATGTCAGGATTAAAAAAAACAAAAAACATTTTTCTTTGTATAACAATACAGCAAAAGGTGCAAGGAGGTGAAATTAGCTGCACATGATGTGCAACATGCGTCGAGTGAAATGAGTGTTCATTTACATCTGTAGGATGTCTCATAAATAAAGAAGAAAAATGCACACCTGACGCTAGGCCGAGGCTTCAGACTTTGGCATGCTCACGAGGCTGTAGCATCAAAATGAAAGGTCCCAGAAGATAAAGAAAATAAGGTAACATTTGTACATGTAGTGTTTTAAGATAATTCTTCTTGCTACAAAACATCATATCTTTCAGTCTTAATATATCGAATAAAATAACTCCAACCCATCATTTTTGACAGGCTTTTATACTCGTTACATGATGTATGTTACAGGACATGACAACTGCTAACAAGCGTGGTTGCTTTCTTTTCAATTAATTTATTATTTTGGCCAGGCAGAGTTTGATGCCACCACCCTTTCATATACTACTAGCATAACCCGCGCTCTGCGCGACATGTTGGGGTGGGTGTGTTTGAGAAAGGAACTGATGCAGAGTATCAGTAGTAATTTTACTTTAATGCAGTAAGTGGAATACGATTTCACTGTTTCAGAACCATTTTATTTACTTTTTTTTGTACCATGCACCTCATATGGTCTTTGAGATAATGTAAGCCGAATATCACGTTACTCGAGCGCAGAACAAAGTCGAAGATAGCGCGACACGAAACCACAAACTCGGAAATAATATATAAGATATGCAACATTTTAATATCCTTCCAAAGTTGAATAAACTGCATTACGAATCGACCACAAAGTCTGAACTGACTCGCATGTACATTCGACCAAGGACAGGGAGATTACCTCATTTCTGAAGGTCATTCGTGAGCCAGCTGGGTTTTTGTCAACAGTCTGAGAACGACATGGTAATATCAGTTTCCAGAAACTTCCAGTCCAAGTTTTTGATGCCGTTGCCAGCAGCTCAATTTGAACCTGCATGCTCTCGTTTACCTGTCGTCGTCCTCACAACTAGACCATCGCCAGGTCGCAGTGTACATGTGCAATGGCACATGTACACTGGGATGTGGCGATGGTCCCACGATGCCAAACTGCATTTTGAAATGTCATGTATAATGACCTTGGGGTGTGTACGCTTGTGTCTGGGAACGACAGGTGGCTTGGCTTGATAAAGTCGACCGTCGTTATACCTGGATCAAAAGGCAACTAGGCGAATATGAAGACAAGTATGGGCGTATGTTTCCCGCAGAATGGTTGATGGCTGAACGCATTGCCGTGGAGTTCTGTCACAAGACACGGTAAAACAGGCATTTCCGCATGGTTTCATTCACACCAATTTGCCGGATGGGGGAATGGGGGAACGATTAGAGAACTCAACAACTAACCACATACTGTATATGTATGAAAATGTATAAGTGGCGAAATAAATTGACATGAAGTACATTGCAGTCTGCTTGTGCACTCTTATAGATTTATTTTACGAGGGAAAGTTATAAAAAAAATACCTTTCCTTGTGTTCCTCTCACCTGATTTGTGCAGGGGTGAGCTGTCAAGTATTATGCGTGCACGTACCTCTGAGATCGAGGTGAAACTGCTGCTTTTTGCCATCCAGCGAACGACTGCGTTTGAGAACCTGCTCACCCGGCGCTTCACCGGAAGCACCTTCACCGATTGGCTTCCGGTGAGGACGCTTCCGGGAGAATGTTTCTCTGTGTGTATGCCATGAATGGGCGTGACGCTGCTCTTGTAATCCCCACGCTTTTTGGGGAAAAAAATATTGGGGGATATTGTAATCGGGTCTGTCCTGTCTGTCTGTCTGTCGGTTTGTCTCCGTCCGTTACACTATCTCCTCCTAAACAGTTGTGCAGAAATTCACCAAACTTGGTAGTCATCATAAACACATGGGAAGAAGTCGCAAGAGCAGTGTCAAAAGGTCATACACCGAAAAATGCAATTACGGCCACATTTTTCAACATTTTTAATTTTTTTTTATTTTTAAGGAAACTTTTTATATGCAACCAACATTGGGGTACGCATGAAATATTTAACGATTTTTTTTTTTTTGCATTTGACCCCCGCTTCAGGCCCCAGGGAGTGGGAACTTGAGGTCACAGGGGTCAGAACGGGGAAAAAATAAATGTAACTCAGAATTTGATCTTTGTTCAATCCTGGTGGAATATTTTACCATCGTTACCCTCGCCAAAGGAGAGGGGATTGCATTTGGGTTTGCTTGTTTGTCCACACAGAACTTTCGTGGTTTTCTCTGCAACCGCTTGTCGGATTGAGACGAAATTTTTCACCAATTGGTGCGACTACTCATGTCGAATGTTTTAATGATAATTATGCCCTCATAGGTCACGTGGTGTGGCAGCCATGTTGGAAAAAACGAAAAACTTTGGACCTCTGTATCTCTGAAACCGCACCAAGGAAAAAATTGAAACTTGGCACGTGGCAAGTACTTTTTCTTTTAGCAAGTTTTTTTTTTTATGATGTTATAGGTGCCCTCGTTATGACGTCATAATTGCGTATGTAGAACGCCACATCCGAACAGTATGAAAATTTTTGAGAGTCGTGTGTGCATAAAAGGTAAAAAAAACAACAATTCATGTGATTTGGCAGCCATATTGTTAAATGGCAGGCAGCCAGCCTAACACCAAAAACAACTAAAAGGTATGTTGTGAAGAAGTAGAAGATGATGAAGAATAAGCTTATTGTGAACAATCGGTCTAAAATCGAAAAGGAAGTGTAAATGAATATTTAAAAATACAGAACTGAATTTCTTGAAAATTATTTTAAGCCAGTTTTGTTACAAAGTAAGAAAAATTGCAAGACTCATCATTATCTCAGTTTCGTGTGTGCCTTTTAATGGACGGTACTGTATGTACTTTGTTGGGGGAGGGCCCTGTTTATACCCTGAAAATGGTAAACACATTTTACTTGATATCAGAAAATACCACCTGTCGCTTCAGATGACAGGATTACAGGGGAGGAGGGGGTGGGATGAGAGGTGGATGGAGGAGGCAAAGGGAAGGGAGGAGAGTGTGGAAGGGGAGAAAGGAGGAGGGGGGGAAGAGAGGGGTTGATCTGGGGGGGGGGGGGAGTGGAGGTTATAACAATTGCTATGTTGCCAGATTATGTCGATTAAATTGAAAGTGCATTAGTTTGGGGGTGGGGGCAGGTGAAAGTTTCTTATTTTGAAGAGTATATACTCATGGATGTCCCGAAGGGTGTAATCTCTGATTTTTATCACTGGAAAGGGTCTAATATGTGAATATACAAGATTTTCAGGCATGATGAAGGAGAGATTGGTGTTCTTCAATTCCTTCATATATTCTGTTGATCCATGTTAATGATATGCTGTGTTTATCACTGCTGAGACCAGCTTCACTGTTTAAAGGAAACCTTGTAGAGATACTAAATTAGTGTCATTTAATCCTCGTGTACACAGCTTGTGTACACAGTACTGTTTTACTTTTCATTTTGTATCTCACAATGGATATGTGAAAAGTTCATGATTCTATATCTTTTCAACTATCAACATACACATACTGGTTGGAAAGCTGTAGAATCTGAAACGCTGTTCTGCTTCCATTTAAACACGTCCAAAAAATAAATCCCTACCTACCTACCCCATTCATTGAGCAGCATGTTATCGGAAACCCAATACTTGTTTTTTGGGCTTTAGCTCTTATACGAGCCTCGACTAAGTATACAAAAAAATATATAAGACTATTTATGCCTCCACCGCCGAAGGCACCGAAAGCATTATGTTTTTGGGTTGTCCGTGCATCCGTCTGTCCCATGTGTGTGTCAGTCATCAATTTTTTTTTTCTGTCGATGTCTAACAGTTTTTTTTCGATTTATTTTATTTATTTATTATAATGTGGGCAACACCACTGCATTGAGGGATATGTGGAACCCACCTGCTGTAAAGGGCATACTTGGTAATAAAGAATGTGTAAAGATGGATTGTTTTATTTTTGAGAACTTGCATCACTCTTTATCGTTGCTTGAAGGTATCGGGGTTGCCGGGTGCTTGAAACACCACCATTCGCCATTTCGTATTCATAGGGGTTACCTTGTAGCCTTTTGCTTTGTGGTCCCATCAGCTCTTCATCTTGGTTTTCATATTTAATACCCTGATCCCTGATCTGTGAGGCATGTGGATACTTTCCACCAATAAGATATCCGTTCATTAAAGGTCGTTTAAAATGTCGGGTTTCCAACATGCTTTGCCTTCTATTCCCTTTGACCTCTTTGTTTATTTCTAACACCGTCTTGTGCCTTTGTGATCCTTGCCAGAAAAAGGCTGAAGCTGCTTCTTCGACCAACCCGTTTGAGGAGAATGATGCCAACAGTGAGTCTGGTTCAGAGAAGGATGGAGACCTTGATAAGGTGCGTTGTCAGTTTTGACCAAGTGGCCTGATAGGTTTTCAACCTTCTTTTGTGATGTTCGAGTGTGAATTTGTTCTGAATTTTGACTTGCTTACCAGGTTCCATCTGCTGCGGTGACTTTGACCTGTTTTTCAACCTTCACGGATTGGCCGTGGCTCGAGTTTCCGACTCTTTGCTCTCATTTTATTTGCTTCCTTGTTTGACAGTAACTTCACACGCATTGCCCGTTTCTACAGCTGCCTGTGGGTATTGTCTCCTCGCGTCAAAACGTAAAAGTTTATGACTTTTCAACAAAAATGTGGACAATCGTACTTTCACACCGGGAATTATATTCACAACGCTACTCCAAAAGCAACGCCTCGTATTTTTTTTTATTCCTTTAGAATTCCCAATCGTTTCCAAAAACAACTTTCGTTGAGTCGTGCGTGCAGCTTTAGACGGTTGTTTGTCCACAGAACCGTTCTATTCCTCTATTCACTTATAGCAGCATGAAACGAGCGTATGTAAACAGATTTATGAGCACGTCGCAGCCATTCATGAAGACATTTTAATGGCATTGCAAAGGCCGAAGAGACGGGCGTGCAAAGGAGCCAGGTTTGAACTGGGGGCCGGGTCGTGAGTAAAGTTCACCCGATCCGTGCGATGACATTTGGTGTTAGTTGTGGCGCTTGGTGGTGAGTTAATGAAAGTATCATCCAGGTCAGGCTCTTCTAATGCATCTTCACATTCTTTATTGCCTCATTATAACAAACTTGAGCATCGAGTCCATCGATGGATGCTGGCATGATGCTGGTGATTTTTGTCGCCGTAGCTGGGGTGACTTCCTCGAATGGCCGATCCTCATTGCACACCAACATTAGTTTTACACCTTGCAAATGTCAACCTGTCCTTTACCCTCTATCCTTGCTGTGAATTGTGCATCCACGTGAAGAAATGACACCGTTATGAGCAGCTAAAGACTCCTTGCTCCTCTTATTTAATGTTGATTGGCTTTTACATCTCTGAATATTTATAGCTTTGTAATATTTTCGCCGTCGACGGTAATCCAGAATTTTTAGTGATCTTTAATGCCGTTTTTAATTTTTTTTTGGTTGGTTATTTAAAATACATAATCAAGGTTCATGGGAGAGCTCGGACACTGAATGGATCAGGACGCAACATGACAAAAGGAACAGTAGGCGGAGAATGGAGAAATGCCAACAACAGGGCCGAGGAATAAAAAGAGGGAGACTGTGACATCAAGAGACTTGGCTAACGATAGGGGTAGGGGAGAAGGTGAGGGTCGACTCGATAGATACAGAAGCAAAATTTGTGGGGGAAGGTTGGGGTGGGGGTGGTTTAATGGATGTCGAAGATATCATGGTTTTGGACTAGGGGATTATTTGAGATGGTGGTGAATTTATTTTTACACTTATTGGTGATCTCCTATCTTTAAGTTTGTTTGGTTTTCATGTAGACAGGTTCCCGTAGCATTGAAAGTTGTGTGAAAGAATTAAATAAATACAAAATTTAATTTTTTTTAAATTTACTAATATATCTATTGAATTGATTAATCAACTAGAAGGGTGTGTGTGTGTGTGTGTGTGTGTGTGTGTGTGTCGTTGGTTGTTTTTCCCATTTGCAGGTTTGAGGGGATTTGCAGGTCTGTTCCTTTTCCTCCCAGTTCTCAAAGTATCTACCTCCACTTCGGCAATTGTGGTTCCCACAATCGAGTATGCGGTATTATATGAACTATCAGTGCCCACCCACTAGGTGGGTCTGTTTGCACATTACTTGCTGAAAAAAAGTATAGTCTGCGCTTTGCAAGAAGACAATAGATGTTTGCGTGGTGTACACCTAAAAGGTTCTAGAATCTAGATGGTCGAAAGGGTACGTTCCAATCGTAGTTAGGGTTTAAAGGCTCTAATCGTGAAAGGATGTACATGTCTGAAGAGATCTAAATTGTTACAAAGGTCTATTTGGTCTCGAGCTCTAAATGGTCATGGATCCAAGCAGTCTAAACAGGTCTAAAGGGTATAAAAGGTCTAAATGGTAAAAGGGTCTTCAAGGTAAAAAGTGTCTTAGGGGTCTATCGGGGTATATGGGGTAGTACAGGGTCTATAGGGTCTACAGTGTCTAAAGAGTCTCAGGGTTTTAGATGGTCTTACGAGTTTTGGGGGTCTTTAAAGGGTATTAGGGTCTCAAGGAGTCTAAAAGCTCTAAAATGTCTAAATGGTCTTCAAAGGTCTAAGGGGTCTCAGCAGTCTAAAGGTTTCAAAGGTACGATCCAATAGTATGTAATTAATAGTCACGGTGCAACTGACATTCAAATAGTACATAATTAAGAGACATATAGTCACGTGGGTTAGTGCCTGGACATACACTTGCTCCATCATATATATAAGAGAGATCAGGTCAGGCCTTCTAATGCATCTTCACATTCTTTATTGCCTCATTATAACAAACTTGAGCATCGAGTCCATCGATGGATGCTGGCATGATGCTGGTGATTTTTGTCGCCGTAGCTGGGGTGACTTCCTCGAATGGCCGATCCTCATTGCACACCAACATTAGTTTTACACCTTGCAAATGTCAACCTGTCCTTTACCCTCTATCCTTGCTGTGAATTGTGCATCCACGTGAAGAAATGACACCGTTATGAGCAGCTAAAGACTCCTTGCTCCTCTTATTTAATGTTGATTGGCTTTTACATCTCTGAATATTTATAGCTTTGTAATATTTTCGCCGTCGACGGTAATCCAGAATTTTTAGTGATCTTTAATGCCGTTTTTATTTTTTTTTGGTTGGTTATTTAAAATACATAATCAAGGTTCATGGGAGAGCTCGGACACTGAATGGATCAGGACGCAACATGACAAAAGGAACAGTAGGCGGAGAATGGAGAAATGCAACAACAGGGCCGAGGAAAAAAAGAGGGAGACTGTGACATCAAGAGACTTGGCTAACGATGAGGGGTAGGGGAGAAGGTGAGGGGTCGACTCGATAGATACAGAAGCAAAATTTGTGGGGGAAGGTTGGGGTGGGGTGGTTTAATGGATGTCGAAGATATCATGGTTTTGGACTAGGGGATTATTTGAGATGGTGGTGAATTTATTTTTACACTTATTGGTGATCTCCTATCTTTAAGTTTGTTTGGTTTTCATGTAGACAGGTTCCCGTAGCATTGAAAGTTGTGTGAAAGAATTAAAATAAATAAAAATTTAATTTTAAAAATTTACTAATATATCTATTGATTGATTAATCAACTAGAAGGGTGTGTGTGTGTGTGGTGTGTGTGTGTGTGTGTGTCGTTGGTTGTTTTCCCATTTGCAGGTTTGAGGGGATTTCAGGTCTGTTCCTTTTCCTCCAGTTCTCAAAGTATCTACCTCCTTCGGCAATTGTGGTTCCCACAATCGAGTATGCGGTATTATATGAACTATCAGTGCCCACCCACTAGGTGGGTCTGTTGCACATTACTTGCTGAAAAAAAGTATAGTCTGCGCTTTGCAAGAAGACAATAGATGTTTGCGTGGTGTACACCTAAAAGGTTAAGAATCTAGATGGTCGAAAGGGTACGTTCCAATCGTAGTTAGGGTTTAAAGGCTCTAATCGTGAAAGGATGTACATGTCTGAAGAGATCTAAATTGTTACAAAAGGTCTATTTGGTCTCGAGCTCTAAATGGTCATGGATCCAAGCAGTCTAAACAGGTCTAAAGGGTATAAAAGGTCTAAATGGTAAAAGGGTCTTCAAGGTAAAAAGTGTCTTAGGGGTCTATCGGGGTATATGGGGTAGTACAGGGTCTATAGGGTCTACAGTGTCTAAAGAGTCTCAGGGTTTTAGATGGTCTTACGAGTTTTGGGGGTCTTTAAAGGGTATTAGGGTCTCAAGGAGTCTAAAAGCTCTAAAATGTCTAAATGGTCTTCAAAGGTCTAAGGGGTCTCAGCAGTCTAAAGGTTTCAAAGGTACGATCCAATAGTATGTAATTAATAGTCACGGTGCAACTGACATTCAAATAGTACATAATTAAGAGACATATAGTCACGTGGGTTAGTGCCTGGACATACACTTGCTCCATCATATATATATTATTATAATATATATATGTTATATATATATATGTATATATATATATATATATGCACACACACACACACACATATATATATATTATATATACATATATATATATATATATATATATATTGTTACGGCTGTGGAAATTCACAACCACCATTCAGGCCCCGTAGGTGAGATATCTTTTAAGTACATGTATAGTTAGCCCAAACCCATTGTTTAGAGGAATTAATGTGATTCATTCGGGCTGCGATCCTTTGAGTTAGGCTTTTTCTGTTCTACCTTTATTTTGAACCAACCACGCTCCAACGTCAACAAAACAACAACAACGCCAGCAGCCACAACCTACTTCAACTCGCTCGCAAACCTCACATCACCGCCATTCCAAACGGCATCATGGCCATCGGCCACCGCCGAAAACCCTCCACCACCTTCACCTCTCTTCCTACGGCCATTCCGCACCACCTGTGGGCACCGAGCGTCGGGCTATCTTGGGCCCGTTCAGCGATACACGCGAGCCGCGAGTGCAAATAGCGGTTTTTCCGAGGAGAATTCGATCAGGAATGCTACACGCCCACATCTGATCCATCCAATTAGGAAGCGCGGGCGGCTTGGCCCCGCCTCTAGACACATCTGAGAGAAATCGGATATGCTAATTTGAGGATCAGGGAAGATTCACGCCCCTTTTCCTCCGTCCAATCGGCGAGCGTAGCTCCGCCCCTGAGGTCGTTTTGATCCGAAAATTTGCATATGGTGGGTTCCTGGAGCCGATAAAAGGGCGAGCGGAGATCTGCTGGGCGAGATGAGTTTTGAGGCGAACGGCTGCGGAGGAGATCGGCTGCGGAGGCGAACGGCTAGAGGCGAACGGCTGAGAGGGAGATCGGCTGAGGAGAACGCGGAGCTCGGGTCCGGGCGAGGAAGACGCGGTCGGCGACGAGGTCGCGGTGAATCGCTCGTCGCGGGTCTCAGCAAGCCAGCCATACTCCCTCCCCAGAGCGTCAACAATTCCCTTTCCCCCACGTGAGAGAGTGCGAAAGGGGGCCCCGTTCCCACTTTACTCCAAGCAGGTGCCAACGAAACTGGGGCGCCGCCGTGCAGCGACATTTTGCGGCTCGCCACGAGGGCGCGGGTAGGACCCTTCGGTGTCGTGGACCTGGCCGCTCATCCAGGTTCCACGCCATTAGGCCCACGGGCCCAGTCTGACTCCCTTGCCTTTGAGGGGGTCTTTCCTTTGCTTTTGTGTGAATGCGTGTTGTGGCGCCGTGTCTTGTAAGGTAGAAACTGTTTAAGTGCATGTAAATAAACTTTGCTTGTATTCGGTAGTAATTCTTTCTTTGCATTCTTACTGTATGGCTGTATATGTGTGCTATCCGTGTGTCGTGAATTAAATGTGCTTACTTGTTGAACTGTGCCCGTTTCGCTTCGTCTTTTCTTTAATTGAACCTCCATCTTGCTTCACGTAAAAGGGTTCGTAGTGGCCTGATACGCCCGATAATTAATCAGGAACCGTCGAGGCCGACATAACACCGCTCGGTTATCCCGATAGCACGGAACGGACCGCTTAAGCGGTTCGTGTCCGAAGTCGACCTGCGGCGAGGTGCGATCGCCCGGTTTACCATCCGCGTGGTACTTAGGTAGGTCGAGTTTGGCGAACAACCCTATCCCACGCGGGTGGCCGATTGGCACGATCGTGGTGAGGCCGAAAGGCCACCCGTGACTGGCTCCCGGCGTTAGTCGCGAGAGGGTCACGACAGAATTGTCCGTCTGTGGGCGACGTGCGCCGATTCGAGTCACGTGGCCGTTCGCACGCCGGCGGCGCGCGAATTCGCAACAATATATATATATATACACACACACAACACACATATATATATATATATTATTATATATATATATATATATATATATATATATATATATATATATATATATAACAGTGGGGAGACAAGTATTTGATACACTCCCGATTTTGCAGGTTTCCCACTTACAAAGCACGTAGAGGTCTGTAATTTTTATCATAGGTACACTTCAACTGTGAAAGACGGAATCTAAAATAAAATCCTGAAAATCACATTGTATGATTTTTAAATAATTAATTTGCATTTATGCATAAAATAAGTATTTGATCACCTACCAACCAGTAGAATTCCGGCTCTCACAGACCTGTTAGTTTTGTCTTTAAGAAGCCCTCCATTCTCCACTCATTACCTGTATTAATGCACCTGTTTGAACTCGTTATCTGCATAAAAGACAGCTGTCCACACTCAATCAATCAGACTCCAACCTCTCCACAATGGGCAAGACCAGAGAGCTGTCTAAGGACATCAGAGACAAAATTGAAGACTTGCACAAGGCTGGGATGGGCTACAGGACAATAGGCAAGCAGCTTGGTGAGAAGGCAACAACTGTTGGCGCAATTATTAGGAAATGGAAGAAGTTCAAGATAACAGTCAATCTCCCTCGGTCTGGGGCTCCATGCAAGATCTCACCTCGTGGAGCCTCAATGATCATGAGAAAGGTGAGGGATCAGCCCAGAACTACGGCAGGACCTGGTCAATGACCTGAAGAGAGCTGGGACCACAGTATCAAAGAAAACAATAAGTAACACACTACGCCGTCATGGATTAAAATCCTGCAGCGCACGCAAGGTCCCTCTGCTCAACGCCAGCGCATGTCCAGGCCTGTCTGAAGTTTGCCAATGACCATCTGGATGATCCAGAGGAGGAATGGGAGAAGGTCATGTGGTCTAATGAGACCAAAATAGAGCTTTTTGTTTAAACTCCACTGCGCGTGTTTGGAGGAAGAAGAAGGATGAGTACAACAAGAAACCATCCCAACCATGAAGCATGGAGGTGGAAACATCATTCTTTGGGGATGCTTTTCTGCAAAGGGGACAGGACGACTGCACCGTATTGAGGGGAGGATGGATGGGGCCATGTATCGCGAGATCTTGGCCAACAACCTCCTTCCCTCAACAAGAGCATTGAAGATGGGGCGTGGCTGGGTCTTCCAGCATGACAACGACCCAAACACACAGCCAGGGCAACTAAGGAGTGGCTCCGTAAGAAGCATCTCAAGGTCCTGGAGTGGCCTAGCCAGTCTCCAGAACTGAACCCAATAGAAAATCTCTGGAGGGAGCTGAAAGTCTGTGTTGCCCAGCGACAGCCCCGAAACCTGAAGGATCTGGAGAAGATCTGTATGGAGAAGTGGGCCAAAATCCCTGCTGCAGTCTGTGCAAACCTGTTAAGAACTATAGGCAACGTCTGATCTCTGTAATTGCAAACAAAGGTTTCTGTACCAAGTATTAAGTTCTGTTTTTCTGATGTATCAAATACTTATTTCATGCAATAAAATGCAAATTAATTATTTAAAAATCATACAATGTGATTTTCAGGATTTTTGTTTTAGATTCCTTCTTTCACAGTTGAAGTGTACCTATGATAAAAATTACAGACCTCTCGGTGCTTTGTAGTGGGAAACCTGCAAAATCGGCAGTGTATCAAATACTTGTTCTCCCCACTGTATATATATATATATAATATACACACATACACACACTATATATATATATAA
>CM068967.1:78633354-78652314 GCA_035128595.1 Eptatretus atami
TATATGTATATATATATATGTATATATATATTATATATATATATCACACACACATATATATATATATATATTATATATATATATATATATATATATATATATATATATATATATACACACACATATATATATATTGTTGCGAATTCGCGCCCGTCGGCGTGCGATCGGCCACGCGACTCGAACCGCGACCGCCTCGCCCACCGGACGGACAATTCAGTCGTGACCCTCCCGGCTAACGCCGGGATCCAGTCACGGGTGGGCCTTTCGACCTCACCACAATCGTGCCAATCGGCCACCCGCGTAGGATAGGGTTGTTCGCCAAATTCGACCTACCTAAGTACCCACGCGGATGGTAAACCGGGCGATCGTACCTCGCCGCAGGTCGACTCCGGACACGAGCCGCTTGGGCGGGCCGTTCCGTACTATCGGGATAACCGAGCGGTGTTATCGTCGACCTCGACGGTTCAGATTATTTACCGGGCGTTTTGCACCCACTACGAACCCTTTACGTGAAGCAGATGGAGGTTCAATTAAAGAAAAGACGAAGCGAAACGGGAAAACAGTTCACACAATGCACATTTATTCCGCGGCACGCGGAGCACACCTATAGCACACGTATTTACAGTCACAATTAACGATTGCACATATATCACACAGAACAAAAGAAATGCACATATAAAAGAGTTAAAACCGACTACACGACACACGGACCACTTATACAGTTACTACCTTACCAGACACGGCGCCACAACACGCATTCACACCGAAGCAAAGAAAAGACCCCCTCAAAGGCAAGGGAGTCAGACTGGGCCCGTGGGCCTAATGCGCGTGGGACCTGGATGAGCGGCCAGGCCCACGAGACCGAAGGGTCCTACCCGCGCCCTCGTGGCGAGCCGCAGAATGTCGCTGCACGGCGGTTCCGTGGGCACCTGCTGGTGTGGGTGGGAACGGGGCCCCTTGTCGCACTCTCTCAGCGCGGGGAAAAGGGGGGAATTGTTGATGCTCTGGGGAGGGAGTATGGCTGGCTCGCTCGAATCCCGCGACGCGAGCCTCCAGTCCACCTCAGCCGTTCGCCTCCGCAGCCGTCTGCCCCACCGATCTCGCCTCACCGATCTCCTCGAGCTCCGTCTCCAACGACCCAGCCAACTGACTTCCTCACCGATCTGCTGCTCCACCGACACTGCTCCACGATACTGCTCAACTGACTTCGCCACGATACTGCTGCTCCACCGACACTCCTCGATACTGCTCGATACTGACTTCTCACCGATCTGCTGCTCCACCGACACTCCTCACCGACACTGCTCCAGCTCCTCACTGAGCTCGCCTTTTTATCGGCTTCGGGAGTCCACCATATGCAAATTATCGGATCCAAACGACCTCAGGGGCGGAGCCACGCTCGCCGATTGGACGGAGAAAAAGGGGGGCGTGTATATTCCTGATCCTCAAATTTGCATATGCCGATTTTCGTCAGGCGCGTCTGGAGGTGGGGCCAAGCCGCCCCGCGCTTCCTGATTGGGTGGATCAGATGTGGGCGTGCATCATTCCTGATCCGAATTCTCCTCAGAAAACCCGCCATCTGCACTCGCGTCTCGCGTGTCTCGCTGAAGACAGCTCGACGTCGGCGTCCACAGGTGCGCGGGAATGGCCGTAGGAGAAGGTGGTGGAGGGTTTTCGGCGGTGTTCGATGGCCATGGTGCTGTTTGGAATGGCGGTGATGTGAGGTTTGCGGTAGCGAGTGGTGAAGGTAGGTTTTGCTGCTGGCGTTGTTGTTGTTGTTGTTGGCGTGGGTGGCTCAAAACAAAGGTAGAACAGAAAAACGCCTAACTCAAAGGATCGCAGCCCGAATGAATCACATTAATTCCCTCTATACAATGGGTTTGGGCTAACTACACAATGTACTAAGAAATATATCTCACCTACGGGACCTTTATGGTGTTTGCGAATTTCCAGAACCGTAACACTACCCCTCCCTTTTTTACAGACTCGTCCCGAGTCGTCAAATTATCGTGTGCCATCATGTGTTAGTTCTCCCCTAGTACGTTTTACCTACGGATCCCTGAGTGCGACATTCATGGTATTCGTGTCCCCAAAATAATAACCTGAGGGCTGAGTAACTAACTAAACAAACTCACTCACACGGACGACTTAAATAAAATTGCCGGCGCTAACACATACATGCCGGGGCGCACCCATATTTACAATACAACTTAACACTTAACCTTATAATTTACACTAAACCATGGCCCAGGATCAATGAACTCTGCAGGAAAAAGGTGAGAGTCAAAGAAGAACCGGTGCACGGGCCGCCACTGCAGGCCCGTGTTTGCAGCTGCCAACAGGACAGTTCCTGCAGCTTGCAAACTGTTGCTTGCGGATCCTGGCGCGCATGGAAATGAACAGGGGGGTAAAGCAAAATTGAACGGGGCAAACGTAGATGAGGGCAGTGGGCATGGCCAAAGCAAAGGTGAGCAGGCGAACACAGCCTGCCGAAAAGGCCGTTGCAGGCAAACACAGCCCGCAGACGAACTGGCCGCACAGGCCTTGCAGTAAAAACAGCCGTCGGACGATCCGGCCGGCACAGGCCTTGCAGCAAAACACAGCAGACGATCCGGCCGGCACAGGCCTTGCAGAAAACAACCAGCCGATGAAGTGGCCGGCACAGGCCCCGCAGCAACACAGCCGCAGACGATGAAGTTGCCAGCCTTTGCCTTGCAGTGGAGGTTGGTGGAGGGAGTGCGGTGGTGTTGGCCACACAGAAGGTGGACTCGGACCTACCCTACTTGTTTCCCTCCCACCTATCGCCTTTGCCTGTCACTGTCCATACCCACTCCCTTAATTTGTCAAACCCAATTTAGCCCCCAACTTATTATTATTATTTTTTTTTTATTATTTCATCCCTCTATAATTCGTCCCCCTAACCCCCTTTACTGTCTCTGTTCGGCTAACCTATCTCGTCTCCTAGCCTACTCCCAACCCCTACGTTCCCTTCCCGGAGGGGAATAAGGAGAGCTAGCGTCCTGTGCAGAGGCCCAACTCGAGCCTCAGGATGGCCTCCCCAGATCTCAGCGATCTAACCCAAAGTGGGTCCAGCGGCCCACAACGAGAGCGAAGGGATGGATGGTGCGGGGGTACACTTCCTAATCTACCCTATCCATTAACCTTTAAACTACCCCGGGGCTTCCAACAAGCGCCTTGCGCTTACACTATTGGTTCTAACAACCCAGATTCCCGTCGCCTGTGTTGGTGTCCTTACAGTTTCGGGCCTCGCCCTCGAATTTTCCCTCGTGCCCTTGCACGGTCTCATGGCTGGGACGCGTGGCTCCCTTTGGCAGGCACGACCCTCTGCCGAATCCCCTACAATGGCACCCCCGGGCACTACACTGCCTCCGAGCCTACCAGCTCCCAAACACCGGGAGTGCCCCCATGGCAACTCCCCTGAAACGCACACGTGGCAGGCTGCGCCCCGGGCCCCTTTCCGAGGGTCACCCGTGCCCACTGACACTGCCCACGCGGCTAACGGCGCTCCGGCCCCGCACCAAGCGGGCGCACCCGTGCCCACTACGCTAACCCGGCCCCCCATGGGCCTTGGCCTACCACGGCCGACTAGCCCGGTGCCCGGGGTACCCACTCAGCGATACTCACCGTTCGCAGCCACTGCTCCCAGCCCGTCAACAGGGCTCCTGCACCCCTCCAAATGGGTATCGAGCCTACATTCCACCAACAGCAAAACGACCTCCATTTTCAATTTAACTAACCCAGCTAACTCACTCTACACTGACCCGGGTCGTTGGGCGGGAGTCACTCCTCCCCCCAATCACTCATCGCACCATGCATTCCACGTTCGCTCACACACACAGACCCGCTGGCCTCACTCACTCAACACGTTTCCACACAACTCACCAACTCTTCAACACACACCGCTGAATCCTGCCATCCTTCTATCTACCTCCCCTAACTACCTCGTGCTCCACGTCGTCCCTTAAACTACAGCACGTTCCTTTTAACACTACGTAGCTAAACTACGTCCCTCTACAACACTCAAAGTCGTCACCGTCTCCAAATTGTCCATTACCATTTCCCCACCTAAATCTCAACTAAAATCCCTCTACTAATCCATTCCACGGGCCCCATGAGGACTTACCCCTGCCCATGAAGCCGGTCTAGCTAAGCTAACCTTCCCCCTAACTAGTTCCATCCTGTGCCCAGGAAGGGGTCTTTCACCCCTTACCTGGGATCCTGTTCACCGAAAAGCGAGGCCTGCTATTGTTAATTTTGTCTTTCCAATTATGCGCAGCACCAGCGCGGCAACTCACAGCCTGCGCTCTTTGCACCTTGCCCGTGACGTCATGCAGCTGCACGCGTACCTCGTCCCTCTTGGACGGTACCATCCGCAGGGATTCACCCTCCTGCGGATTCCAACCCCACGTGCAGCCATGACGTCACCCTGCGCACCCCCAAAACAAACCTCGCACTCCGAGGGGCTCCCCACGCGAACACATGTGCTCTGCCCGTTGGAGCTTAACACAAGCTCGCGTGGAGAACCCTCCGGTCAAATCCGTCTACCTGCCTGACTTTGTCCGTCCGCGGGATCGGCAAATCCACCGCTGGCGTTCCGGACCGGGCTTCACTCCCGCAAGCGAGCACGTGGGGGCCTCGTGCGTTGCACAGCACGGACCTCGCGCTCGCCGCGGGGTGAACCCGGCGCGGTCCCCACAACAGCTATGGCCGTACCGGCTCTTGTCCCTCTGTCGCCGTCGTCTCCGTTCCACCCACGCACACCTGCTGTCACGACCACAGACTCCACTCCATCACACTCACATTCACACGCGGAGACGCGGCTGCATGCTCACGCATGCCGACCGACATCTCTCACATACAGAGACCTTACGCACACGGTCTCCCTCACACGGACCCTCTCACTCACACCCAACCTTCCACTTGCAGGGGTCTCACTCACACCATGCGTGCTGGAAGCACGCATCTCCGCACACTCGCAAACACACACCCCTGCACAACCACACTGGGGATTCGTGTCCCACAAGGGTTCCCGGGCCTCTATACCCCCAAGCTGCACGTGCACCTATCCACAGCACTCGTCCCTTCAACTCCGCTTGCACGACCGAACCCACCTGGTCGTGATTCGCCTCAAGGGGGCATACTCCCTCCCCTCGTTCCTGGAGGCGGCCATCCAGCTGCTCACACCGGGTCTCTACCCAGTCCGCGAGCTCACCCCCATTATCCTCCACTACCTCTGTGTGTGTTGTTCTGTTCCTTCAACCCCGTCATTATCATGCAGTCTCTCCCTCTATTTTCTCTATCTCCCTGGTCTCTATACATCTATTAGTTTCTGTTTCTTTCTGAGTTTTTCCATCTCTATGGATTTCAATTTTACTCTCTCCTTCAGTTCAGTAATTTCAAACTCGTATAGTTTTTGTTTTCTCTCCCACTCTTCCTCATGCTCCTCATTTTTCCAATCTCATCGTTTCTCTCAATTGGCTCATTTCCTTCCTGTGTTTCATTCGCTGCTCTCTCATTACCCTTCCTTGCTTCCTCTCCTGTCCTTCCTTCTCCAGTTTCATGGTTTGCTTCATTTGGTTAATCTCCTTCTTGTGTTTCAGTTTGCTGCTGTCTCATTACTCTTCCTTGTTTCTTCTCGTGTCCTTCCTTCTGCAGTTTCATGGTTTCTTCATGTGGTTAATTTCCCTTTTGTGTTTCATTCGCTGTTCTTTGTCTACCTCTTCGCACTCCAGCCTTGCCTTTTCTTTCAATTGGTCAACCTCGGCTTCATGTTCCTTTGTTTTCTATCCCATTGTTCCTCACGTTCTTCCTCTCCAATCTCGTTATGTCCTTCAATCTCTGATTCTCCTTCCTGCTCCTTCAACTTCTCCTCGTTATTCCAACTTATTTTTTTCGTTTTGTCGTTCAATTTCAAATTCATACTCTTTCAGTTTTTTATTCCACTGTCTTTCTTGTTCCTCGTTCTGCAATCTCGTTATTTCTTTCAACTGACAGATTTCTTTCTCCTGTCTCATTCCTTGTTCTTTGTATTTCCTATTCCACTGTCTTTCTTGTTCCTCATTCTGAATCTTGTATTTCTTTCAGTTGGCTGACTTCGTTCTCCTGTCGTAATCTTTGTTCTTTCAGGACTCTTTCTTGTTCCTCATTCTGCAATCTCGTGGTTTCCTTCCATTGATCGATTTCCTTCTTCTGTCTCATTCGTTCTTCCATCATTACTCTTTCTTGCATCTCATTCTTTAATCTGGCCTTCGCTTCCAGCTGTTGGATCTGTACAGCGGGTTTCCTTAACGTTTCATTCTCCGTTCTCGTTCTTTCCTCTCTCAACATCCGCAGCTCGTTTTGTAACTCAGAAGCCTTCTTTTCCAATTCCTTTCTCATCTCCGCACACTCCAACTTTGCTTTGGCTTCTAATTGTTCAATCTGCTCAGTGTGGTTCCTTAACGTTTCATTCTCCATTCTCGTTCTTTCCTCTCTCAACATCCTCAACTCGTTTGCAATTCCGTCTCTTCGTTCTGGTGTTTCTGTAACTCAGTTTTTTTTCCAATTCCTTTCTCATCTCCGTACACTCCGACCTTACTTTGGCTTCTAACTGTCCTTCCGGCTTCCCCTTGTGTGTCTATCCGTCTTCCCATTCCTCTGTCTCCGTTTTTACCTCCCGTCCAGCTTATCAACTCTCTTCGTCAGTCTTGCAGTCTTTTCTCACACTCCACTATTTTTATTTCCTTCGTGCACGTCTCCGTCACCCCAATTAATTTTTCCCTCTCGGTCACCGTCACTTTTTCCGTCACCTCCACGCTTCTCGCCCAACACGTCTCCCGGATTATTTTTTTTCTCACCCGCCTCACCGCGGGCCTGACAACCGTTGCACCCCTCCAGCTCGTTCGCTCCCACACGTGGCGTCGCCATACGCACTTCGCTGTGTTGCCTTCATGACCGCCTGCAGGCTCGCCCATTTGCTGCGTTTCACCCGCATTTCTTTTATTTCTTCCTTCATTTCGTTTTTGTTTGTTTCCATTTTGAGTGCGTCTCCATCCATTTTTTCGTTCAATCCATCCATTTTGCCGTTCATTTCGTTTGTGTTTGTTTCCATCTGCTTGTTCACTCCTTTTTATTCGTTTTTTCTTTCGTTTTTCATTCCGCTTATTGCTGCAAAATCATGTTTACCTGGCCCACGTTAAGTGGGTCCGCGGCAATCGCTTCACCCTCAGGCGCGGGTCCGCCGGCGACTGGGGAAGGACTTTGACGGAGGCGGGGTGGGTGTCATACACCGGGCCTCTGCGCCGCCGCCGCGCCCATTTCGGGCCTGGGTTCAGTTGGGGGGGAAATTGTTCCTGCTCATTAAGCATTTCCTGCATGGGGGTCTCATCCTGGACCATGGATTCTACATCACTACACATATACATCTCTACTACCCCCGGCTCCCGCTCGCCTTTAGACGCCATCTTATTCCACGTAAGGGGTTAATTTAATCGCTCGTAATTTAGAGGGAATCGGGGTCGCTCCTCCTGGACCGATTCCCTATGATTAGCTTGGAGACGGGAGGGATTTGAATCACACTCCTGTACACCAGTGTTGCGAATTCGCGCCCGTCGGCGTGCGATCGGCCACGCGACTCGAACCGCGACGCCTCGCCCACCGGACGGACAATTCAGTCGTGACCCTCCGGCTAACGCCGGGATCCAGTCACGGGTGGCCTTTCGACCTCACCACGAATCGTGCCAATCGGCCACCCGCGTAGGATAGGGTTGTTCGCCAAATTCGACCTACCTAAGTACCCACGCGGATGGTAAACCGGGCGATCGTACCTCGCCGCAGGTCGACTCGGACACGAAGCCGCTTAGCGGGCGTTCCGTACTATCGGATAACCGAGCGGTGTTATCGTCGACCTCGACGGTTCTAGATTATTTACGGGCGTTTTGCACCCACTACGAACCCTTTACGTGAAGCAGGATGGAGGTTCAATTAAAGAAAAGACGAAGCGAAACGGAACAGTTCACACAAGCACATTTATCCGCGGCACGCGAGCACACCTATAGCACACGTATTTACAGTCACAATTAACGATGCACATAATTCACACAGAACAAAAGAAATGCACATATAAAAGGAGTTTAAACCGACTACACGACACACGGACCACTTATACAGTTTACTACCTTACCAGACACGGCGCCACAACACGCATTCACACCGAAGCAAAGAAAAAGACCCCCTCAAAGGCAAGGGAGTCAGACTGGGCCCGTGGGCCTAATGCGCGTGGGACCTGGATGAGCGGCCAGGCCACGAAGACCGAAGGGTCCTACCCGCGCCCTCGTGGCGAGCCGCAAATGTCGCTGCACGGCGGTTCCGTGGGCACCTGCTGAGTGGTGGGAACGGGGCCCCTTGTCGCACTCTCTCAGCGCGGGGAAAAGGGAATTGTTGATCTGGGAGGAGTATGGCTGGCTCGCTGAATCCCGCGACGCGAGCCTCAGTCCACCTCAGCCGTTCGCCTCGCAGCCTCTGCCCCACCGATCTCGCCTCACCGATCTCCTCGAGCTCCGTCTCCAACGACCCAGCCAACTGACTTCCTCACCGATCTGCTGCTCCACGACACTGCTCCACGATACTGCTCAACTGACTTCGCCCACGATACTGCTGCTCCACCGACACTCCTCGATACTGTCGATACTGACTTCTCACCGATCTGCTGCTCCACCGACACTCCTCCACCGACACTGCTCCAGCTCCTCACTGAGCTCGCCTTTTATCGGCTTCGGGACCACCATATGCAAATTATCGGATCAACGACCTCAGGGGCGGAGCCACGCTCGCCGATTGGACGGAGAAAAAGGGGCGTGTATCTTCCTGATCCTCAAATTTGCATATCCGATTTTCGTCAGGGTCTGGAGGGGGGCCAAGCCGCCCCGCGCTTCCTATTGGTGGATCAGATGTGGGCTGTACATTCCTGATCCGAATTCTCCTCAGAAAACCGCCATTGCACTCGCGGTCTCGCGTGTCTCGCTGAAGACAGCTCGACGCTCGGCGTCCACAGGTGGCGCGGAATGGCCGTAGGAGAGAAGGTGGTGGAGGGTTTTCGGCGGGGCGATGGCCATGATGCTGTTGGAATGGCGGTGATGTGAGGTTTGCGGGTAGCGAGTGGTGAAGGTAGGTTTTTGCTGCTGGCGTTGTTGTTGTTGTTGTTGGCGTGGGTTGGTTCAAAAAAGGTAGAACAGAAAAACGCCTAACTCAAAGGATCGCAGCACACCAATGTCACATTTCCCTCTATACAATGGGTTGGGCTAACTAACATGTACTTAAGAAATATATCTCACCTACGGGACCTATGGTGTTGCGAATTTCCAGAACCGTAACAATATATTTATATATATATATATATATAACACAAATATATATTACACACACACATTATATATATATTTATATATACACCATACATATATATATAATATATATATACACACACTCACATATATAATATTATATAAACACACACACACATATATATATATATATATATATATATATTGTTATATTGTTAATAACCTGTGTGGCGCATGGTTAGGGCAGCGGCTTGGGATCCAAAAGTCCTGAGTTCAAGCCCCGTTGGGCCACTGAATTAATACACCAGGGGTACTCAGCCTGTCATCCTTCCGAGGTCGGCGAAATGAGTACCAGTATACTGGGCCGGTGTATACCCGGTTTAAATAGGTGTACCATATCCCTGTGTCGTAAGAGGCGACCAGGGTTGCGTCAGGAAGGGCATCCGGCGTAAAAAACATGTGCCAAATCACTATGCGGATCATACGATGATCCGCTGTGGCGACCCCTAAACGGGAGCAGCCGAAAGAAGAAGAAGAAGAAGATATATTGTTATATTGTTACGGCTGTGAAATTCGCAACCACCATTCAGGCCCGTAGGTATCTCTTCCACACACACATATATATGTTTGGTGCCTTGATCCCAGGCAATGGTTTTTTTGATTGGGCAATACCGTTCGGATATGAACAAGTCGGTAAACCTGTTCCCTGAGAGCATCTGTTGCCCTCATCCGGTCCATGGTGCTTTCGCCGAAGCTTCCATGTCCATTACGGACGTGCACTCCATTGTTTGATTGAGGTTTGGAGTTCACCATTGTCTGTGAGATGACTTTCTCTTTAGCAAGCATTATGACTTCGCCAGCTGAATATTTTGTCCTGGAGTTCTTCTTGGCAGGAAATTATTTATGATGTCGCTCCGTTAATCGATCGCCCGTTCTGGGCTTTGTGCTGAAGCCACAATTTCTGTTGTGGTCGATGTGAGAGGAGGATGTTGCATGTAAACGCTGTCAGGGGAATGGCTGTGTGTGTGTGTTTTTTTTTTTAATGTTATCTTCTTTTCTGTCATGCGTCAAGATCTTTCAGAAATAAACAAACAAGTAAAGTAATGTGGCGATTGTCCCAACTTGTACAAAGAGCTGCTACAGTTTTGTCTGTACCACACAATACCGAAGAACTTTTCTTTTTAACTTGTGCAATTATTTAATGATTAATATTTTATTAAATCTCATAAAGTATGTACTTTGAGGGGTGGTCTTCGTATTGCATCTTCAGTTGTCAGGAATTTGTTGAAGGGAAAGGAAGGAGGAATGAAGTTGCGGTTTTCTGGGGAGAATTTGGGGACAGCGTGTGGGGTCCGGGTGTTCCGTTGAGCTTTGCACGTGTTCCATACCCGATTGTTTAACCAGTGCTACTTTGTGCCCCCTCCCCATTCGAGGCCGATATTATCTAAATATCTCAGGTCGCCCGCATACATGCCTTCCTGCCAAGCTGTACCGACATCCCTCCCTCCAAACCATGCCGACGCCTCCTCAATTATTCCATGCCCTTCAGGTTTCCAGGCTAGCTTCACCCACTCGGTGCCTTCCTTATCACGTGGGAGAAGCTCAGTCACCCTCCTGTCCTTCGGCGGTACACTGACACATTAGGAATGCCGGTTGTTGCCTTGATGTTCCAGCCATTGCTTTGAGAGCAGTTTGGAATTTTTTTCTTTCTTTCTTTCTTTCATTTTCTTCAAGCCAAGTGGGAAGCAAATTCCCACGCCGGGGGAAAAGGGAGCTATTCACCCCCCCCAATTCACACCTCACCCCCTTTCCCTCTCTCTAAACCTTGTCTCTCTTCGTCTATGCTCCGTGCATTCTTTTATATCCTCTCGTGAATGGAATTTCAAGTGTTGGCCGTGCTTATGAACATTCGCTATTTTCTCAGTCTCCTCTTATCCCGTGAGCAAACCGACAGTTTGCTTTTCATGTTTAAAGTTTCCCTTTGCAAAACTCCCAAGCACAGTAGTGCTGCTTATTCTAATGCAGCATTTATGAATCGTTCACCGAAGAGTAAATTTAAGTGATTGGTAAATGTTGGAAACACATTTCGAAGTATAGTGCATGGTATGGTGGTGGTTGTTGCATCATCCTCGGCATCACTTGATTGCGAAGCCAATGGACCGAAGGTATCTGGCAGCGTTGACCGGGCACTCCTTGCTGTGTGAATGCAGGGCATGTATAGAGTAAGTGAACCGTGATGTATGGGGCGGTGTTGCGGTGTAGTGGACTTTCCGTGAGGTTGATCCTTCGCCGACAGTGTCGGAGAGATGGGTGGTGACCACACGATGGTGCACGGTGTGTCCCATGTCGTTTTATCAGATTGACATCTGTGCCGATCTTCGACACCACATGGCATGAGGGAGAGAGAGGGGTTGGGGTGGAGGGGTGCGGGACAACACATTGCCTCCCTGCTATATTTATATTTTTATTATCTTTGGTGCACATCGTTGGGCAAATTGTATCCCCCACCCCCTCACTTTCAGCTGTGCTGCAAATCAAACTACCCCTACGTTCAGGCCTCGTTCCAACGTGCCATCAAGTTTCCGAGGTGGTAATAAAATTTGCATTCATTACGCGGTGGCCACACAATCAGAGTTTTAACCACCGTCTGGTCGTTCGACTATTGTGGGATTATATAAGCATGGTGTCGGAGTAGCGCTGGGTCTCGCCTCGGCAAAATGCCCTGTTTGAGAAGGAGGCATGGCGGCGAATTCAAAATAAAACAACAACAACAACAACATTACTTTCCCAATTGCCATCACACATGCCCGTTTGTCACTCGCGATGTGCACTAGTAACTGATGTTGAGGAAAGTAACTGACCAGGGCAAAGTTCACTTTATGATTTTCGGATTTGTTTTTCTGCCTCGTGTGCACAGGTTCAAAAACCCAAAGCCACCGAGACTCCGTTCCAGGGAATCATTTCCAAGTGCTTCGAACCTCATCTCTCGGTCTACGTCGAATCCCAGGATAGGTACACGAGTATAACGATGCTTTACATCTTGAATTCGGTGAACGCTTGCCAAGTCATTTGTGTTCCCGTTTGTTTGTTATAACATGGTGGTGTATTATCTTCATAACTTTGCATGCAAGAGGTTGTTGTGCGGTTTCTTAGTTGGTCGAGTGATTTGTTTTTACTCGATTGGTTGAAGTTTTATTGGAATCTGGCACCTCATGTTTACATCACTGAACTGTCATTCGAGGTTTCAAATGCAAGTGCTTTGAAATCTGCCAATCTCGATGCTTAGTCCTTCGCTCCTCGTCAGGAAGTTCTATTTCTGCGATTACTACTACTTTTGAAGGCCTCAGTTATTCCCATCTAATCGTGGGGTCAGCTGAGACGAACAGCTCGGTACCCTCTGTAGGTTAGGGCAGGAATTTGTAATTTGTTCAGGGTGCCAGCGATAGGTCACCTACTCTTCGTGAAGGACACCATGGGATCTCTAAAGTCCACCAACTAATGCCGGCGGATGTGGCACTCAGTTTAATGTCCATCCGAGGGACGGCACCCACATTGATCAATAACCCTGCCTGCAAGACACCAGAGTGACAGTTTGTAGCTGGATTTGAACCCAGGCGAGACGGCTTGAAGGTGTGTACACCTCTCGGTCCTCCTGCCAGCCCTGACATCTCTAAGTTTAGAATACACAGATAGGCTAAATAAAATAAATCTCTTCACCGGAACACGCTGCACTGATTCTGTAATCATTAATATTATTATTATTATTATTATTTTAAAATGAGCTTTCTTTCCAACTGATGAAGCAAATGTTAGATTGTACCGTGCAGCAATTGATATGCTTGTCCCCCTTTCCCTTTCCTGTCTGTGTTCAAACTCAGAAATCTAGCCGAGCTGTTGGAGCGCTTTGCGGCAGACATGAAGGCGCAGTGTCGACCTAAGGCCAGCCTAGATGAGGCAGGGGCCGTCCTTCCCAGCTGTGCGGACCTCTTCATGTACTACAAGAAATGTCTGGTGCAGTGTTCGCAGCTCAGCACTGGAGAGTCTCTGCTGGCACTGGCAAAAGTCTTCCAAAAGTACCTCCAGGAATATTCACAGAAGATCTTGGCTGCCAACCTTCCCAAGTGAGTTTTGGCCGATTTTTATCACCTTTGTTGTCAACCGTTGGTCAATGAGTGAGACTGGCGGAATATCCAAGGCTTTTTGGGTGATTGAAAAGTCTCTTAAAATGCAACACAATTGTAAATGCTTCCCAAGAAACGTGAGCGATAGTAGAGTTTTTGTCTTGGACTCTCAACTTGCGAATTGATGTGGAACAGCTGGAAAACAATCCAAAGTGTTTGTTCGATATTTAAGTATCGCGAGTACCTCGACTTTCTGCAGCATCTTTGCTTAATATTGGGTGCAAACTTGCACTACCCCAACTACACTACCCCATCTTCCCTCGTGTGTGCCACAAAGGGTGCCAAGCAGCGGGGGAGGCCTAACCATCGTGAGCTTGCTCAAAGAAAAAGACAGCCTCGAGGTCACGCGATTCACAATGGATGAACTACGTCTCATCTGCGGCACACTGAGCACCGCGGAATATTGCCTCGCTACGACTCAGCAGGTGGTCACCACCTCCGGCACACACCTCACTTTGTTGTACACAACTGGTGTTATTCAAGTGTGAGTGTACCTGTACTGTCACGGGTACACCTGTGTTTTGAGGGTTTCTCCCTCCGCCACCGAAGTTGAAGGAGGTTATGTTTCCACCCCTTTCTGTCTGTCTGTCCGTTTGTTTGTGTGCAGGATATCTCAAAATGTTGTGGACGGATCCGGATGAAATTTTGTGGACAGGTTCGGTGTGTGACGAGGACGAAGTGATTCGATTTTTGTGAAGATCCGGATCCGACTATTAGAATTTTTCAAGTGATTCTTCACCATTGAGAGATAGTGCCAAAAACGATGTTTGAAAAAAGTAATGGGCCCGATACGTTCTCGTGGATCAGGCATTACGTGGTGGAGGTGTGCGCCCTACCGAGTGCCCTTCTTGTTTTAACTGCTATTAACGGTCACAGTGACAACCCAGCCCTGCTAACATATTTGTTCCGCACTCTATTTAATTCTGCCGTTTGTGTGTGTGTGTGCGGGGGTTTTTTTTCCTCGACAGTATAATTCTTCTTCGTCTTCTTTCCTTTTCGTTCTTTCGTTCAAATGTTTGCTGCCTGTCATATTTGCATCCTTTCGTTTACTCATGTCACACAAACCCCACTCTCCATGCTGCAGTTAGAGGAAAAATTGAAGGAGAAGGTGGACGACAACTTGATGGAGCAGATCAACTTGGCAGCAGAGATGGACATGTTTGGGATGTGAGTGACACTCGAGAGTGTGCATGGGAGTAGATGACGGATGTACACATGGATGGTATAACTGTGAATGTGAGTGAAATATCCCGTGGAGGTTAAAGTATGAATGGGCTTTCGTTGCAAAGACAAGGAGTAAACGATAAAACCTTACAATGAATTGGTGTGTGGGTGGAAGGATGCAAGGCTTTGTTTAACTTCGTGCAACCTTATCTTTGTGAAGTTTATCGCCTTCTGTACTTGTGTATATCCGTTCTGGGTTTGATGAGGCCTTGTTTGAACTGCCTTTCATTTTGATGTTGCTCATCAATCTCTTCTTTCTTCTTCTTAAGAAAAAAATAAAAAACATCTTTGATAAAAGTTCCCATCAGACAAAGTCTGTACAATAGCAGAGCCTTGTAATCTTACCGTGTCAAGATTTTCTATGCTCTGCGTACAAGCAACGTGTGTGCAGCATCATGAGGCCATTGTTTAAGCATCTGTCTTGGAATTGTATCCTGCTTCGCTTTGCTTCTTGGTGTCGCACAGCACGCACATTGTCCTAAAATGTCAGCATTTTAAGGTGATTTTGTCTTTCTAATGAAGCATAACCCGGCATCATTAACATTATTTACATTCACTGGATGGTGGGATCACACGAGAATCGTCAAAACTACTTCAAGCTGTGGGGTCGAGCTGTGCTGGGTGGGGTGGGGTAAGCTGTGCCGTGTGTGCTGGGTTAGAGCCGTGTCGGGTGGTGTAGAGCCGTGCCGGGTGGGGTAGAGCTGTGCCGTGCCAGGTGGAGATAGAGCTGTGCCGGTGGGGTAGAGCTGTGCCGGGTGGGGTTAGCTGTTGCTGGGTGGGTGGGTAAGCTGTGCCAGTGTGGTGGGTTAGAGCCGTGTCGGGTGGTGTAGAGCCGGGCCGGGTGGGGTAGAGCTGTGCCGTGCCAGGTGGGTAGCGTTGTGCCGGGTGGGTAGAGCCGTGCCGGGGTTGAGCGTTCGTGTGGGTGGGGGTAGAGCCGTGCCGGGTGGGTAGAGCGTGCAGGTGGGTAGAGCTGTGCCGTGCCAGGTGGGTAGAGCGTGCGGGGGTGAGCCTGGGTGGGGTCGAGCTGTGCTGGGTGGGTGGGGTAAGCTGTGCCGGGTGTGGTGGGTTAGAGCCGTGTCGGGTGGTGTAGAGCCGTGCCGGGGGGTAGAGCTGTGCCGTGCCAGTGGGTAGTAGATTTGCCGGTGGGGTAGAGCCGTGCCGGGTGGGGTCGAGCTGTGCTGGTGGGGTAGAGCTGTGCTGGGTGGGGTAGAGCCGTGCCGGTGGGGTCGACTGTGCTGGGTGGGTAGAGATTGTGCCGGGTGGGGTAGAGCCGTGCCGGGTGGGGTCGAGCTGTGCTGGTGGGTGGGGAAGCTGTGCCGGGTGTGGTGGGTTAGAGCCGTGTCGGTGGTGTAGAGCCGTGCCGGGTGGGGTAGAGCTGTGCTGTGCCAGGTGGGGTAGAGCTGTGGCCGGGTGGGGTGGGGTAAGCTGTGTCGGGTGTGGTAAAGCCGTGCCGGTGGGTAGAGCCGTGCCGGGTGGGTGGGGTAAGCTGTGTCGGGTGTGGTAAAGCGTGCCGGGTGGGGTAGAGCTGTGCCGTTGTGGGTGGGTAGAGCTGTGCCAGGTGGGGTAGAGCTGTGCCGTGCCAGGTGGGGTAGAGCTGTGCCGGGGTGGGGTAGAGCCTGCCGGGTGGGGTCGAGCTGTGCTGGGTGGGGTGGGTAAGCTGTGCGGGTGTGGTGGGTTAGAGCCGTGTCGGGTGGTGTAGAGCCTGCCGGGTGGGGTAGAGCTGTGCCGTGCCAGGTGGGTAGATTGTGCCGGGGGGTAGAGCCGTGCCGGGTGGTCGAGCTGTGCTGGTGGGGTAGAGCTGTGCTGGGTGGGTAGAGCCGTGCCGGGTGGGGTCGAGCTGTGCTGGGTGGGGTAGAGTTGTGCCGGGTGGGGTAGAGCGCGTGCCGGGTGGGGTCGAGCTTGCTGGGTGGGGTGGGGTAAGCGTGCCGGGTTGGTGGTTAGAGCCGTGTCGGTGGTGTAAGCCGTGCCGGGTGGGTGAGAGCTGTGCTGTGCCAGGTGGGGTAGAGCTGTGCCGGGTGGGGTGGGGTAAGCTGTGTCGGGTTGGTAAAGCCGTGCCGGGTGGGGGTAGAGCCGTGCCGGGTGGGTGGGGTAAGCTGTGTCGGGTGTGGTAAGAAACCGTGCCGGGTGGGTAGAGCCGTGCCGGGTGGGGTGGGGTAAGCTGTGTCGGGTGTGGTAAAGCCGTCCGGGTGGGGTAGAGCTGTGCTGGGTGGGGTGGGGTAAGCTGTGCCGGGTGTGATGGGTTAGACCGTGTCGGGTGTGTAGAGCCGTGCCGGGTGGGGTAGAGCTGTGCCGGGGGGTAGAGCTGTCCGTGCCAGGTGGGTAGAGCCGTGCCGGGTGGGGTAGAGCTGTGCTATGCCAGGTGGGGTAGAGCCGTGCCGGGTGGGGTGGGGTAAGCTGTGTTGGGTGTGGTAAAGCCGTGCCGGTGGTTAGAGCCGTGCCGGGGGGTGGGGTAAGCTGTGTCGGGTGTGGTAAAGCCGTGCCGGGTGGGGTAAGCTGTGCTGGGTGGGTGGGGTAAGCTGTGCCGGGTGTGATGGGTTAGAGCTGTGTCGGCTGGTGTAGGGCCGTGCGGGTGGGGTAGAGCTGTGCCGTGCCATGGGGTAGAGCTGTGGCCGGGTGGGTAGAGCCGTGCCGGGTGGGTCGAGCTGTGCTGGGTGGGTGGGTAAGCTGTACCGGGTATGGTGGGTTAGAGGCGTGTCGTGGTGGTGTAGAGCCGTGCCGTGCCAGGTGGGGTAGAGCTGTGCCGGGTGGGGTAGAGCCGTGCCGGGTGGGGCGAGCTGTGCTGGGTGGGGTGGGTAAGCACCGGGTATGGGGTTAGAGCCGTGTCGGTGGTGTAGAGCCGTGCCGGGTGGGGTAGAGCTGTGCCGTGCCAGGTGGGGTAGAGTTGTGCCAGGTGGGGTAGAGCCGTGCCGGGGGGTAGAGCTGTGCCGGGTGGGTGGGTTCGAGCCGTGCCTTGTGGGGTGGGGTAGAGCCATGCCGAGTGGGGTAGAGCCGTGCCGGGTGGGGTGGTTCGAGCCGTGCCTTGTGAGGTAGAGCCGTGCTGGATGGGGTAGAGCCACACCGGGTGGGATAGAGCCGAGTTGGGTACAGCCACGCCGAGTCTGGGTAGTTGAGGTATTTGACGATACGTCACAAATCAACATGCACATAGATACAGGATGAAGAGTTTGCTGCTGGATGACGTCAAATTCTTCACCTTTTGCTTTTGACAGTCCGCACAATCTTATTAACCTTTGACTCTTTGGGATGAAGTGTTCAAAGTTTGAACGACGCCCGACGTTGTGACGAGAACTTAAAAAGCGTTTCGCACTCTCCTAATTCCGGGTTCGTTTGCACCTTTTCCTCACCCTCCTGGTCATTGTCACTTTGTTGACGATGCAACTTACTTTTTCAATCCATCAATTTGGGGATCATTTGCTATTTCCAAAATCAGAGGGATGACCCACAATGGTGCAGAAGCACAGTTCCCAATAAGAATTTCTGAGTGAGTACCATTTGGAAATAGATAAATATTTATGCTTTTAGTGTGTGTACAACCTCGAAGCCCTTTGCTGTACGTTTGATGGCAGCAAGACGCGTAGTCGAGTGAACCATGTGCAACAGGTCGATGGTGCAAGGACAGGTGACGTTAACAAAAAAAAAAATTCCGGTGAAGAGTTGATCACTTGTCGACGAACAGTAAATAAATAAATAAAATAAAGGATTTGTGTAATCCACCAATGTTGTGCTGCCAACCCTTTGTGTTGAGAGATCTAAAAACTTTGACGTGTTTGTTAAAGTACGAGTGTAACTCATCATCCTTGTTACTGTGTTTGTCCAGGGTTTGCGTTTTTGGGGTTTTTTTTCCAACATATCGTGAAGACACGCTGGCCCTTGTTGGTTTGATTTTAGCCCCAAAAAAATCTGATTCGCTTGAAAGTGCTTTGTTGCAGGCAAGGCACACAGAAGGTGCTGCTTAGTTAGCACCTGGGTCATGCGATTCTCCACCCCAGCTTGCATCAGGATCATTTAAGATTCGACTACAAAGTACTAACTGCCACCACATGTAGGCCTGATCAGGCGGGCCAAGCAGATTACCTTCCCCACCCCTAACCCCTTTCCTCTTGCAGGTTATTCAATAGCCGGCTGGGTTTCTTTACTGACGACTCTCTGCAGCAGCAAGGGAATAGTTGAAACGGCTGCTTCCAGAAACATACAATGTGACTGACGTTTTTTTT
>CM068967.1:78652324-78676823 GCA_035128595.1 Eptatretus atami
TTTTTTTTAAACACTTTGTGCACTCAGTCGGATTTGAACCCATGACCTCTGGGAGGCCAGCCTGTTCCTTGCACTCGACCGTGACTTCTACGAGGAACTTTAATATGGGAGGAAGCCATTTGGCTCATCATTCCTGTGTTAAATCAACATCACATTAATTAAATATATCAGTTTATCCACTCAATTGAAATGGGGTTGGGATAGAGGAGTAGGACGTGGGGGGCAGAAGACAACAGTGGGACAGATATCTCTGTGGGAAATCCTCAATAATTTCAAACTTGTACATAAATTACATTGCTTCAAAACCTGTTTGGCGTGCGCAGCTTGTCAGTTTTGGAAAAGGCGAAGTAGCATGAACGTAACATTGTATTCAATTTCATTTTGGCACAGGAAAAGAAGTGATGGTAATGTGCTTGTTGTCTCTTTCCTTCACCGATTTCAAGGCCAGTGATTTATGTTCGGACATTCATCTTTTTTTTTCTTCTTTTTATCCTCGCGATTGGAAAATGGAACATTGAAGGGTCATTTTGTTTTGTGAAGTTTTCCATATTTTGGAGGCTTTCTCAGGCGTTGTTGTGACAGAACGGCCTTGGTTCTCGCCTCCGCGGAGCCCGAGTTCTTTCCTCGCTCTGATTGCTGGCACCAGCCCAAGGCAGCTCCCTCCCGCGGGATTTCGAAGATGCAAGGCCGAATCCCTTACCATTTCCCCCACCCATCTCGGCGGCATCGGTGGCTTGATGCTACTTCTTGGACTCCGGTGTAGCGGAGTGATTGCACGAAGACTATTCAAAAGTGTAAAGTTCCCCGTTTGTAATTTGCACGAATCTACTGCCAGTAGCTGTGTTTGCATTCATTGTCTCTGCGTGTGTCACCGACTCACACATTAGGATGCAAACAAAACCAGCATGGCAAACTGCAAGTCTACTTAGCCAAACAAGTTAAAAAAAATCCATAAAGCAACCACTCATCGTGTGCGTTACAAGAATGCCAAATTATAGATCAACACATGTTGGTTTTAACCTTAAAACATATCGCGGAAACCGTGGCAAGATGAAGTGTCACGAGTGTGACTAAAGTTTTACATTCATGAGAACTTAATTTGAGGTGAACAGAGCGAGTGAGTAGAAAAAAAAAAACACATCAGTAATGACAGAATAGAGAAATTTGAAAGAATTGGAAGAAGGAAAGTGAAAGACAGAAATGGAGGCACACCTTCCATGGCAGGTGTTCACATCATCAAGAGAGTAGGTAATTAGAAGGGCACTCTTCGACATCACGACGTCACCAGATATGCCTCCGCCCACATTATTACATCATTAGACAGACTTGGACCAAGTTTGATTTAAATCCCTGAACCCAGACTCAAAATATTAAATCATTCTGGCTGCCAGATTATGCGGCCGATCAGGCTGAAATTTAAAACACATATTCTCAATGACTACTAGATCATAACTGTGATGTTTCATGCTGATTGGTGAAGCGGTTCAAGAGAAAACTTTTCAAAGATTTTCGGTCAATCCAATACGGCTACCAGACATTCTGACCTATTAATTACTCGTAAACACTCTGGTATCGGCAAGGCTTAGGGAACGTGAGTGAAGTTTCCCCTCGATCTGTCAAGCCGTTCTGGAGAAGATGATTATTTTTAAAGATTTGAGGGTAAACCCAATATGGCTGCCAAGTGACCTATCACATCATAGTTGGAAAACTTTTATGTTCCTCATGGATAGGCGATAAACCGTGTAAAGTTTCGCCTCGATCTGTTCAGCCGTATCGGAGAAGATTTTTGAAGGTTTTATGTGAAAAACACCATGGCTGCCAACCACGTGACCGATGACATCATCAATTCCCCCCCCCCCCCAAACAATTCAGCCTGGATGACCTAAAAATTTCATATTGTGGATAAAGTGTTCGACATATGCAATTATGACGTCACAGCGAATATCGTCACAACGTAGGACATCATCAAAAAAAATCACACTTGTTTCCCATGGGGGTACTTCATATGTGCCAAGTTTCAATTTTTTTTCCATGGAGCAGTTTTTAGATAGAGGTCCAAAGTCTTCCTTTTTTTTTTTTCCAGCATGGCTGCTGCCACCACGTGACCTATGATGTCATAATTATCATAAAAAAATTCTACATGAACAGTCGCACCTAGGTTAAAATTTCGTGTCAATCGATAAGCGATTACAGAAGAAAACAGGATATCAGCATGGATGTACGACATACGTGTGGACCGACAGACAACCCGAAAACATAACGCCACCGGTGACTTCGTCAGTGGAGGCATCAAAATAACGACTGTGAATGAAAGAAAAGAGAAAGAGTTTGAGAAGATTGATTGACTGTGTGCTCTGCTTGAAAGCAGATACTTGGCTGCCTGGCAAGGATGATACTCTGGTTTCCCATTGCCTTCCCAGCAGTTTGTCAGGGCAGCAATTTGTAATTTGACCGGGATGCCAATGATAACTCCCCTCTCTTGGCGAAGAACACTTTGGGATCGTTAACATCCACCAACCAATGATAGCAGATGAGACACCCGGCTTTACATCCATTTGAGGGACGGCACAAACATTGATGAATCACCCTTCTTGTGAAGCATCGGGATGGGGCTTATAGCTTGGTCGAGATTCAAACCAATGCCAGACATCTCAGAAGTGAGTGTGGTACCTCTAGGCCATATTGGCGGCCCCTTGAGAAGATGTATATGGATAGGCAAAGTTTTTCATTGCAATCAAATGGAACAGGAAAGAGGAAATTTAGAAAGAACAAAGAAGGAATAAGAGTTCTGCATTGAAATGAACATGAACCAGAAGTGATGGGGTTAATTTTTTTTTTCCAACTCTTTCTTTTAATATAGGTACTGTGCCATTGAAAACATGCATGTACATTAATGATTCACATGTGCTGAAAACATACATGTACATGTAATTCACATGTAATCATTCATTCCTTTCTGTTCCCATTAAATCTCATCTTCCATGGTTTCACTCTCCCCACACCTCGGTCATCTATCTATCTATATATTACCAAAACTCTCATCTTGTATGTATGTATGTTCCTGAAATACAGCCAAAACGGTACACGATAGCGCAAACATTTTCGGGCCACCTTACTCACCATTCTCCTGCGGTGTGCAGTATCAAGTTTCGTTCAAATCGGGCAACGAAAAAAAATTATTTAAAAAATCAATTCCCGATTCAGTCAAGTACTCTTCGGGAGTATTTGATTAATGTAAACAACCTCAGCGGTATAGTTCGCTGGAGCTATCTGTTTTTTTTGTTCTTGAAATGATTTTTTTTTCATCAACCGCTGTCACAACGGGGTTCACGGGTCGTCTAGTACACTCTATTACTCTCCTCTCATTTTATCCCTTTTTCTCACATTCTTCTGATTCCTATATTTTTGTCAATACAATGTACTGTTTCACTCCAAGGTGAGGGAGGCCAAAGGCAAATTGGTCCAGAATTATGGAATTAGCCATGTCATGGACCATGGCATGTTGTTGAAACAATTGGACGAATTTGAATAAACATACTAACGTCACACCCACACACACACCACACCACACCACACCACACACACACACACACAATATGTTTACTTATACACAACTTTGTCAGGATGTTATTGATATGTCCTAAATGATCTCTACATGTTTTGATGATGATTTGTGTCTATTTACGAGTTACACCCAACTACCAACTACATTATGATGACAGCACCATACGTACAGTGCCTTCAGAAAGTGTTCACACCTCTCGACTTTGTCACATTTTGTTGTTACAGCCTGAATCTAAAATGGGTTAAATTTTATTTTATTTTGTTACCGATCTACACAAAATACCCCACAATGACGAAGTGAAATAATAGTTTGTGTGCATGTATTTTATTTTATAGTTTAACTCATTTACCTTATAATTAATTTTAATAATTTTAATATATATATATTTTTAGAATGATCCATTTCTTCTTTTCTTCTTTTCTTCTTTTTTTATGCCTCCACTCACGAAGTTGCCAGAGGCGTTGTGTGTTCGGGTTATATCCGTCCGTCCATCTGTACGTACGTCCATCCGTGCTAATTAACTCCACCACCGAAGGTTTATGGAGGTTATTTATGTTTTTACCTCTTTCCATCTGTTTGTTTGTTTGTGAACAAAATATCTCAAAACATTGTCGATGGATTTTGACGAAATTTTGTGGAGAGTTTGGGTACGTGACCAGGACGAAATGTTTAGATTTTGGTGAAGATCCGAATCGGGATCTGGATCTGAGAATTTTTTGAGTGATTCTTCACCATTGCGAGATCGGGCCCAAAACGACATATAGCACGATATCTCAAAAAGTTATGGACGGTTTCAGACGAAATTTGGTGGGTGAGTAGGTTAGGTGACAAGAACAAACTGATTAAATTTTAGTTCAGGTCCGATTCCAGATCCAGCCTATCAGTGGGATACAAAGCATAAACTAATCAGCCTGGCAGAGGTATGCTCTCTTCCGAGTGCCGTTCTAGTTAACCTCTGCCATCGAAGATGGACGGAGGTTACTGTTTTCACCCCTGTCTGTTTGTTTGTTTGGTTTGGTCTCCCTCGTTCCGTGAACAGTATTACGGAAAAAACTCCTCGACGGATTTCGACGGAACTTGGTGGGGGGGATTAGGTATGGTCCAAGATCATGCCATTTGATTTTGGACGTGGTCCAAAGTCCAATAATGTCACCCTATGGTGGCCATTTTAAAAATATTTGAATTTTTGTTTTTGCATTTCTACATGTTTTAAGTGATTTCCAACCCCCTCCCCCCCCCAAAAAAATTGTTAGAGAAAAAAAACAAAATTTTGCAACTTTTTTTCAACAAAATTTCTTTTTTTTTTTGCATTTCTACATGTTATAAGTGATTTCCAACAAAAAACATGCCAAAATTATAATTGCGGCTGATTTTGGAACTTCAGGTGGATATACCCACGTGAAATCAATTTCTGTTTCAAGGAATCTATTATGACGAATGAATTGAGTATGTAAAAGTTAAAAGTAAAAGGGAAAGTTGCAAACTATAACTCTGTGAGCACTGTGACGTCAAATTGAATGAATAGGATATCAGGTTCACTTGAGTGACCTAGCAGTATTGGCGGCGGAGGTTTTGCACTCTACCGACTGCTCCCCTCTTGTTTTCTCTGCAACCGCTTATCCATTGGCACGAAATTTTCACATAGATGCGTCTTACTCATGCTAGATGTTTTTATGGTAATTATGATGTCATCGGTCACATGGTGTGGCAGCCATGTTGGAAAAAAGGAAAAACTTTGGACCTCTGTATCTCCGAATCTGTTTCACGGGTAAAATCGAAACTTGGCACATGTGAAGAACTCCCAATGGAAAACAAGTGTGACATGTGGGTGGAGGTATATCTGTCATCTTCGAAGAGTGCCCTTCTAGTTTAATGATGTAATCCACATTAAATTTGACATGTTGTGATGTGTTGAATTGAATAATCCATTTTATTATTATTATTATTATTATTATTATTATTACACCACCTCTTCCTTCCATTAGTTAACCTCCCCTCTATTTACTTTGAATGTAGACGGCCCATCTCGACTCTTTTTCTCAATGTTTGACCACCCCTTCTTTTTCTTTCTTACTGATATTGAGGCTCATGGAAGGAGCCGACCTTTCCCATCTCCATCCAGTAAAGCACTTCCTTGCAGTCTTTCAAAAGTCCACTCACTGGCCCAAAGTTATAAGCAATCATACATTGCTCCATGCCATCTTTTATTCATTGTTTCTTTCAATTACTTCATACCTGTCAATTGTTTTCATTGTCTGCTGTCTCCGTTACCAATCGAGGTATTCAAAAAAGAAAAAGAACAAGTACAAGTCTGGAGACGGCGATGGTTCACGAGCAATGTACACGGTTCGCCTTATTTATTTTTTGACCTTCGATGGGACGCCACGGGCAAACTGGCGGGAATCGGGAAAAACGTAAATGATGAAAGTTGTAGTACTCGAAGAGCACTACTTGCATACCAACTTTCATTCGAAACAGTTGAAAACCAAGGAGCTCGATGCCCAATTTATTGATTTTTTTGACATTTTCTAAGTTCGTGACCTTGTGACCTTGACCTTGGGACGAAAATGAAAAATCGAGCTCCGTGGGCTATGCAGGTGCCTTTGGGCTAACCAAATACCGAAACCCTGCCAGATTCGACAAACCCCTCGGAGAAGATGGATTTTTATGTCAAAATTCGCAATTTTCTAAGTTAGTGATCTTGTGACCTTGGACAAAAATGAAAAATCGAGTCCGTGGGGCTATGCAGGTGCCTTTGGGCTAACCAAATACCGAAACCCTGCCAGATTCGACAAACCCCTAGGAGAAGATGTTACTTGAAATCGGCTACCCTCTAAAAACACATGTTTTTTGTCGTGGCTCTGCCCATAAGGGCGCAGCACGCCCATTCTCAGGAAAACACAACTAGATCATGATATAAACTTCCCACCCAAATTTTATCAGGATCGGATCAAAACCCACGGACTATGCTCGGGACAGACACAGACAGACAGACAGACACACACCCATAACGAATATAGTGGTCACTTACTGACTCGTGAACCAATAACCCAACCCTTCTAGTTTTGCAGTACTGTAACTGCTAAGCCATTTCTTCATGCCTCTCCATGACATTGAGGCCTCCCCACGTTATTGCTTTCCATGAATCGTCCTCATTTCTTCGTGATGTCTTCCTCTTCAAAGTTGATTCCTTTATCTTTGTGATGAATAAAACAGACAAGCAAGCAAATGAAGACCGTGTTGGTGGCGGTTATGGGTAGGGCAGACACACATTAAATCTGCCTTTCTGTACCATGACTGACATTGGAAAAGCAAAACAAAAAGTAACTGAGCATCAAAAGGTAGGAGTGTATGCATACACAGGGTTGTTAAAGGAGGAAAAGATTGCTTGCAGCAGCAACAATGCGTGCACCTGTTGGGCAGGAGTCCAGAGATCCAGAGCGATGCAACAAACTATCTGTACAAGGTGGGAGCGCTGGCACAAAACCGCGTCACTGGAATTTCTGTGGGGGAGGAGGTGGGAGTGTGGACGAAGCCACTTGGAAAATGCTGGACAAGTTGCTATTCCGAAAACAGGAAAAGATGAGGGGACAGCATCTGCAGAGGTTCTGTCAAAAAACAACTATGTGGCAATTCCTCTTCACTATCGTGTTCAGATGAGTTTGATCGTAGTGAGTAATATGCTGCACTAGGTCTTTACTCCTCATTACTCTGGCACTGTACATTGTTATTGAAGGGATTGGTCTTCGAGACAATTTTTTTAAAATTTAGTTTATTAGTTTAGTTACTAATTTGCTTTCAGTTTATTTAATGTCGTCTTTTGCCCGATCTGCTTTCTCACACTTTGGTTTCTACACCCCTCCCAACAACACGAGCACACTCTAAACTCGAGCGTTTTAACCTGCTGAGCTCAAATTATGACATACAAGAGAAAACCCGCTTAGGTCGAGTTTCCCTTTAACCGACATTGAACCTTCTCCGTTTACACCACGTGATCCCAAACCCAGCGGGCGATGACTCGATGCACTGTTCCTCAGATCCTTAGACTAGTATAGAAAACGGCGATAGAGTCTGAGGTTGTGCTGCGTACATGCCAATAGTGTGTGGTTATACGTGGTTAGTGGACGTATTCCCATGAAAGGTACTAAACAAGGGCTATTAGAGAAAATGCTAATTACACACGATGGGTGTTATTGTTTTGTTGTTTATCAATATTAAACCTTAAAAGATGTTCTGAAATTTGCTTATTTGTAAAATTAAAGCACATGTACGAAGCGCATCGTTTTTCGTCTTGATCAGACAAGTCTTCAACAATGATGTTTTTGAAAAAAAATACCTCTTTTGAGGTATTTTTTGTCTTAATATGTTAACACCTTGTTTTAATATGTTAACAGTAATTCATTATACATGCACGCAGACAGACATGTTGACACACACAGGCAGACAGACTGGCACGCAGACATTCGCAGGCGGACTCGCACGCAGACATGCGCAGGCGGACTCGCACGCAGACATGCGCAGGCGGACTCGCACGCAGACATGCGCAGGCGGACTCGCACGCAGACATGCGCAGGCGGACTCGCACGCAGACATGGTGAGTCTTCCATGTGTTGTCATTGGAAATGTTTCCTATTTTATTTTCTCCTTTGAGCAATTTGTGACATGTGATGTAATCTGTGTGCACAGGGTCATCTCAAGTTGTATTCAATTACTGGTTCAAGACCTGGACTCAGCCTGTGACCCAGCTCTTACCGCAATGACGAAGGTAAGAGGTACTTTGCATATCCCTTTTTATTGAATGCATTTATTTGTTTTGTTACTTTGACTGAACATTTGTACCATTTTTAAGGGTTCTGCTTTTGGATGTACCTATCATACATACATACATACATACATACATGCATTGCATACCTACCATGGAATGATTTGCATACAAGACACACATGCCTGCAAGTAAATATGTGTAAGAAATCTGAGATTCTATGGAATGTACACGACATTATTATCTGTGAGCAGATGCCGTGGCAGAATGTGGAACACGTCGGCGATCAAAGCCCTTATGTCACGTCTATCATCTCCCACGTAAAGCAAAATGTTCCTGTGGTCAGGGATTACCTGGCTTCAGCCAGAAAATATTTCACACAATTCTGCATCAAATTTGCCAAGTGAGTAAGTGCCCGGCTATCCTGAACGATCACAGCATTTTATGTAAATTTTCACAATGAGCACCATTGTTTTTTCAAACCTGCCTATTTAGCACCATAAAGTTCTGACGAACTTTGGGAGGAGAGTTATGTTTAGATTTGGCTTTTGGGATCTGCACAAATTGACATATCTCAACGCACCTTTGAAGTTCGATGTATAGTTGCATCGTGTGTGAGTAAATCCTGCTTGGCCCAGGCTATTGGAACCTCATGGATACCTTGGTTGGTCATGCGGAGACATTAGGGTTGGCTAGATCTGTTTTGTATATCTTTGTTAATTGGCTAAATATTTATTCACCATCAGGCCTTTATCAATGCTCTGTAACCAGTTACTACCGATAAATGTTTTTGGGACATATTAACAGCATTGCTGATTTCACAGCAACTTTAGACGAGTACTGGCACGGTCAGGTGAGATCATTTTGTTCTACCTTTTAATTCAAAACCAATTAGTCATTCTACTGTAGTATGTACCTCCAAATTGCGGTTGGGATGCACTTTATGACAGTTTGCCTTCCGACTGTTTCTTCTGACCGTTGCCAAGATCTTTTGGAAACCCATTTTTAGAGGTTCTTTTGGATCCACTCGACGCGTGCTCTTGCCCCACCGTGCCTGCGTGACTGGCGCACAAGCTACGCCGTTCCCCTGTTGACTGCATTCCTGCTCTCGCTCCTCTTTCCTCGCTGTCGCTCAGCTGTTCACACTCCAGTTGCTTTCTTCTCCGCCAGGATTTCAGAATCCTGTGCATCTCCTCGTCTAACCTCGTGTGCACTAATCGACGAACCGTTCTAGGTTCCTTTCGCCACAACAGGGATATTAGTAGATTCTTCGTTATACTAGGTTATCACACAATGATTGAAGGCAGAATGTTGCTTTGCTACTATGGTGTAACTGTGGATTTTTTTCCCCTTTTACCATTTCCCTGGGCCTTACAACATCCATCGAACAAAGCATACATTTTACGCATTTCTTTCGCCAGCTGTGCCGGTGTGGTCTACAGAGCAATTAGGAGTTTGGAAAGATCCAGTTGCCACCATTTTGAGTGTGGTGGTTATTTAGCTGGATATGTTTACTTTGTTGAGCTGTGGAATGCTCTTCCTCCAAAACGATTTTCTTGCACCAGAAATGCCCTTGAAAAATTGGCCATGTTGGATCATCTCTCTCGACATCCCCAAGTTGGTGGCCTGGTTTTCTTCAACCTGCAAAGCAGCTCACTCGGCTTCATCTTCGGGTTGGGGTTCATGTTCGAAGCTTTTAATTGTTCAGCTGTGCTCAAGTAGCTCGAGCAGCCATTGGTGGCGGATATCAAGAAGGGCCTCAAGGGTCTAGTCCTTTGGCAGTTGTTTATTTTGTTTTATTTTTAGAATTGACTAGTTCCATCCCTGTTGTGCTTTAAGAGCCTTCTACATTATTTCTGAGGGTGGTGGAAGGTGTGTATAAAATGAAGGGAAGGTATGATGATAGGGGGGAGGAGGGTGTGAGTTATGGAGGTGTGGAAGAGGAGGGGATATGAACGAGGTGAGGTGAAAATGTCAGGTTTTAAAATGTTGGTCGAATTTGAGATGGCAGAAGCTCACCTGTGTGATCTTTGAGGTTGTTTTTTTTTGGTTGCTTTTATGATTTGGTTCCAGTAAGGGGGGGGGGGGCACTGTTATCGAGTGCTTAATTTTTTTTCAGAGATTTAAAAGCTGGCTGTCCCATCTGCACTCATGTCGACATGATATATCCCGTTGTAGTCCTTTTGGGTATCATGGCCAGGTGAAACTCTGTAATCACTTGAACGGAATATCAGTATAAACTTAAATTTCAGTAACATCTCGGTCGTTGATGATGACCGGTGGCCCTTCTGTATTTTCACAATATTCAGGCTTGAAAACTTGGGCTAAAACCGAGATTATGTACAAAAAAAACCTTTATTTATTCCACAAATTCCTCGTCCCTTTATTTTGGCGGTGTATTGGCAAGACCGCCGGCTCGATCGCCCCTGAAAATGAAAATAACCCAGCTTACGTACACGAAGCAAAAACATGCCTCCTGCTTAAGTGCGCATACAATACTTTGTGGTAATATATGTCGGATAATTCAAATTGTGAATGTGAGACTTCCGAAGACGTCTGGGTCTTCCCAGAAATCCAAGATGGTGGATGTAACCAACAAACTCTTCAGCCAATGGGTGTTAATGCTTCATACACATGGCAGCTCCATTACGTTTTCAATAAATACGATGTTACACTTCTTGTACTTAAGAATTAACAATGATATAAATGTTTTCTAAATCTGAAAAGTCTGTCATAAAGTTGCGTTTCTGATGTTTCCTTCCCACTTTCTTCAACCCACCTTCCTCAATATGCCGACTCTCGATTCCTCAAAAGCTCCTTCATCCCCAAGTTTATCAACCACGTGTTCAAGTGCAAGCCCGTCAGCACGGTGGGCGCAGAACAGGTAAAGATCCAGGAATACCTGCCATTTAAAGTGATGCTCTCCTGCCTTTTTGCTCAAGGGGGCTGTGGGCCCACTGTGCTGGTTTATCAGTGTTCCAGAGTTTGCTTTGTCACTACGGGAGAGAAAGATAAACACATTAGAAGGACAGAAAGAGCAAGGTCAGACGCCTTTTAAAATGGACATCCTGCGACTTCCTGGCCAACTGTTTAACCCCCGCATCCTCTCTTCCGATTCTTTTCGTGACGGTTCATCATTTTCAGCTCCATCACGGCACGCCTCCTGTTTTCCTCGCTTTCATTCGGTTATGAATTTGTCGATGTTTCGAATCGAGAGATGAGTTTTGCAATCGATCAAACCAAGATGGTGTTTCAAACGGAAGAAAACATTGTCGGCGTCATTCGATCGATCGATATTTATTTCCTTCTTCGAATACAAGACAAACCGTTAACCGAAGGCAGCGTCATTCCCGATAAGCAATTGCAAGGATGGTTCAATCTTGACCCGGTGACCTGAATTTTCGATTCTAAAAGACAGTGTGGCAAATGTAGATTTATTTTTTAAAATAATTTGGCGTTGCAGTGTTGGTAGACAATACCCATGGCCAAATGTTTGCTTTCGTAGTCCACATGCTGAAAAACGGGGGGTGAGAATTTTATACCAAAGGGATACAAAAGCTGGGACTTGTGTTCCCAAAGCTGACGAATAACTTAAAAAGTAATACCGTACCAGGTATTGTTATTTAAATACACATGCAAGCCTGTTCAGAAACATAAACCCAGGCCCAGGCCAGATTTGAACCACCCGTTGTATTACAAGGGACTTTCTCGCATGATTGGTGAGGGGAGAGAACAAATGTATTGCATGTGTAGATTGGTTTCAAGTGATATCTGCCTTGTACTTTTTGTTAACCCATGAAAAATATTGATTTACTTGCTATGACCAGTTTTTTTTTCCCCTAAAAATGAAAGCACCCACACCGTAAGCTGACTGTTGCCGTCACAAGTCCAAATGTTCCGTCACCACGAGGTCAGCGGATGACGTATGCTTCGCACACAACTTGCTGGAAGTTGTAGCAGTTCACATAGATTCTGAAGAAGTTGTTATTTATGTCTTGCTGTCCCACTTACTCTTAGGAGTTGCTGTCTTAGGGAGAGATCTCTGCCGTGCACTGACTATCTTTGCACTTTCACATGATTTTGTCTTGCTGAAGAATTCCGAAGGCAGAAACATGTGTGTAAGACTGTTTAAAATGCAGGCTTGCACACAAAATGTCACTAATGCTTGCGCATCTGTACGCACCTGTCTCTCAGCTGCTTCTCGATACCCATTCGCTCAAGACTGTGCTTCAAGACCTGCCGTCCATTGGATCGGACGTGGTACGGAAGGCTCCTGCCAGCTACACCAAGATAGTGGTGAAAGGCATGACTCGCGCAGAGATGATTCTCAAGGTAGGCATTGTGGGGAGATTGGAGCCTGTTGGATATGACTTTCCCCCTTGGCAATGACTAAACGAGCCACGATAATGGTGGAGCTGATATTGTTTGGAGAAAGTCCGTGTTTTCGCACAGTTGCGGATTAAAAACAAATTTTTTTTTTTCGCATGATTTTTGATTAACAAGTTGGGTCACCCGATCAAGAGTGGGTTATCTATTTAGGTCAAGATCGGATTATCTATTTAGTAAATCATCAATAATATTGCTGTTAGCAAAGATTAAGCTGTAAATACGCAAAGCCATGAAGACAGTGGAAAGGAAGGAAACGTACAAACAGCAGCATCGAGGGACACTTGGGAGGAAGAATGAGCAAGGGGAAGACACACCAAGAGAAAACGTCTGAGGGCCAAAATGGACGTTTTGCACCTGCAGGAAAAAAAAAGTATATATATTTGTGAGTGCAACATGGCCATGATGGGCCAAATTGCCTCATTTCCTTGATTGACATCATACAGGATGATGCAACCACTCATTAGACTCGGTGTAATCCTTTGGAGACTGAGGACCCTTTGTATGTTAATTTCCATTAAGCATGTGGAAAATAAATATTTGAATGCAATGCGTTTGATTCCCAACAGAGCATCGACCTTGCACCACACAAGCACAGTCCAAACAACACCCTTCTACCTGCCGAGGGAGGAACCAGACGAATGACGCTCAATTGCCAAAAGCGCCGCTATTTCGTGTTTTACATCAATTTGATTGAGAACTGAAAGTTTTTATCGTGACATTGACCTTCAGCATGTGAAAATAATGTGGTCGCAGCAAATTTTGGGGAAATTGGCCCAGGTGTTTGGAAAGGTATAAGGAGCAAACAAACAAACAAACTCGCTCTTATCGATAGATTTTGCAAAATGTTGATGAGGATGGGATTTTTTAATGCTGGATGGAGGAGAACAGAGCAAAATTACATTCAAGTCTGGTGAATGATGAATAGCAGGGAAGGCAATACTCCCCCCCACCTCCATGGCTCTTAACAGATAACAGATGTCACATTCTTCTTGTGGTGATGTTGATGCCAGTTAAAAGTTGCTCAAAGAAACCATCTGCATATTACTATGCAAAACCAGTGGAACTTTTGACCTTCTTCCCCTCATTCTCCAAGCTTTCCCCTCCCCTCCCTTTTGCAGGGATGGCCAGTAATGCAAGGCTGTGGGGGATGAGCCCACCAAACGCTGATTACGCAAATATTAAATGATATCGATATGCTGCCATCACGGGTCCGACAGGATGGTGCAGAGATGGTGCACTTACCTTTGAGCTTTCTCGTCTGGGTAGATACTCGGATAGACTATATACTGTCGTATCACAAAGTGCGCCTTCCCTCGGTGGACGTTGAGCTGGGTGTCTCTACTGCTCGTCTTAATTGGTGGACGTTTAAGGTCCCGTGGTGTATTTTGTGAAAAGTAAATGATTTCTCGCTGACGCCCTGAACAAATTCCAAGTTCCTGTTAGAAATCGCCTCAAGGCAAACATCAGGCCTGGCCAGCCGGCTCGAGAAAGACTTTATAAGGTCCCTTAAAGGAATAGCCATGCAAGAGGATGCCATTAGGCCCATCAAGCTTGTGTGATGGTTGCCAATGTATGGTTGTTTGTCCATGCTCTATCCTTTTTAAATGGTGAGCATCAAGTGAGGAAGTAGCCCATACCATTATTAAAGTTTTGGACTCAGCTGGAGTCGGGTTCGAACCACCAACCTCCCAAACTCAGAACGGATGCTCAAACCATTATGTCACTCGGGCCAAAAACTTTCCCTGGCAGACCTCACACGAGACACGAGGGTGGGAGTAATTGGGGGAGGGGGTGTCAAATAAGTAGAGGTGCCCTTGCACCCTTCAAACATGTTGGACAGCTTGGACCCTTGACCATTTAGAGCTTGAGACCATTTAGACCCTTTTTATAGGCTTGAGAACTTAGACCCTTTTGACCCCTTAGACCCAAACTACCATTGGAACTGCACCCATTAGACCTTTAGACCATCTAGATTCTAGAACCTTTTATGCACACACCACGGAAACGTCTATAGTCTTCTTGCAAAACACAGACTCTACTTTTTTGCAGCACGCAATGTGCAAACTCGACCCCACACAGAGGTTGGGTACTCTGCTGATCTATATATACTAACGGAAAAAAGTTCCTGTGCATCACAAAAAATAATTACACAAAACGATACTGACATGTACTCCAGCAATATAATGGTCAACCAGCATGTGCCTTGACATGTTCCCCAGTCTATCCGTGAATATCCGGAACTTGCATGTGCATACGGTGCACCACGCACAAATTGCCATGCACGTGTACTGAGCAAATTGCGATGCAACACGATTCGGTGAACCATCCCAGCTGTGAAAAACATTTTGATTGACGTCTAAACGTCGTAAACGTGATGCCATGCCTTTCCGAAAACGAACGTCGATGTGCTATTGGCATGCTTAAGACAGGAATGCCACAAAACGTTGTGGTTCGGCGTTTTGGTGTTCATCCAAACACCATAGTCACTCTGGAGACAGTCAACAAACTGGCAACATCAGAGACCATCCATGTTCTGAGCGACCATGTGTGACGTCACGTCGGCAGGATAACCATATCCGGTTGGTGCGCCTTAGGAATCGGTTCCAGACAGCAAGTTTGACAACAGCATCCCCGGCTTGTGACCAATCGGTGCCGGAACAGTCAGGAATCGGTACATCCAACCACCACGACCAGCAGTATGTCCAATTTTATTGCCACATCTTCGACGTGTGCTGAGCTTGGTGTAGACAGCGTCTGAGATTCAGGAGACAAGATTGGGCTGCTATCCTCTTCACAGATGAGTCGAGTTCCTATTTTGACAGTAGTGATGACCGTTGTGGCGTTTATCGATGAGAAGGGGAATGGTACGCTGATGCATGTGTTATGCAATGTCCGTCGTTCAGCCGTGGAAGCATGATGGTATAGGGAAGTATCACTGCACATTAAAGAACCCAACTGGAGGTCATTTGTGGCAATGTGACAGGTGTTCAGTGCCATTATGAAGTTCTGTGTCCTCATGTTCTCCCTTTCCTGCAAGTTAATGGACATCACATAACACTTCAACAGGATAACGCACACCCTCACATCGCACATGTGGTCACCAATTTCAGCGCACAACAGAACATTCCTACACTTCCCTGGCCAGCTGTTTCGCCTGATCTTTCTCCCATAGAACATGTGGGATGAAATGGAATGACGATTGCTCGGTCATCAAAAGCAGCTGATGACGTTAGCCCAACTGCGGCAGGCCACGGCGTGCACATGAACAATCGCCCATCAGCCTTGCGCAAAACACAGTTATAAAACCATTTTATATCAGCCACGCATAAACCATCTCCCACCTGCCGTGCACATGACACAGTTCTAAAACCATCTTCAACCAGACTCGCATAAACCACCCCATGCATGCGCATAAACAATCACCGACCAGCCGTGCATATAACAGTTCTAAAACCTTCTCCCACCAACCGCGCATAAAGCAGCAGTACGTGCGCATAACCACCCCCACCACAATGGTCACACAATCCACCCCTCCTCCATCTACCCACAACCCCTAAATTCACTACTTATGTGCAGCATGTCCTGGGTGTAATTCTTTCTTCTCATTCTACTGACTTGACCTGCTGGGATTCTTCGCGCTCGTAGACTTTTTGTGCACATTGTTCAATCATGGTCCGAAGCATATGAATAGTGCAGAAGATGCGTGTCCTCCTAAGAGGCAGGAAAAAAAAAATCAGGATGACTTTGAGGTGTGCATACTCGCCTCAAAGCTGTCTAACCAGGTTTGAATCTCGGCCAGCTATAAATTGTCATCCTGGTGTTTCGCAGACTGGGTGAATCATCAATCTGTGTGTCGTCCTTCCGATGGACGTTAAACTGGATGTTCCGTCTTCCGCCATTAGTTGAAGGCGTTAAATCTCCTGATGGTGTCCTTCACGAAGATTAGGCGAGCTGTCGCCGGTACCGTGGCCAAATTACAAATTCCTGCTCGAACTACTGCTGGGAAGGCAATGGCAAACCACCCAGTATAACCCTTGCTCAGAAAGCTGCTTCAGCAGTGAAGACGCTCAGTAATGATTATGGTACATCAAATGTCAAATAAAAGTAACAACTAAACAGGGAAAGCAAAGCAAAAATAATTTCAAAAGGAAATTTGATTGAGTCCACAATTACGTTCGATTTCTTTTTGTAATGAAATGATTAATGTTTTCTATATTTTTATGTTTTGGGTTGCGTGCATTAGCCCAGAGACAAAATAACTTCCTCGCGTTGGAATCGCCATCATGACTTCAGCCGCTATTGAGTTGGGGTGGGCGACAGTTTTACATTGTTTTGAGAGCGGAAGAAGAAGAAGTACAAATTGGCAATTTAGTGATCTCTCGATGCGGTACTTTAGCGATGTATTTTGGCGTCTTTTTAAGTCTTGATAGTTCAGAAAACGCTCGAGAATAAAAGTATGGCTTTTAAATGCTTATGACTTCACTCTACAGTAGTTTATGAGCGTATCATTGTGTACACATTTGAATGGGCGGCCATATTTTCCCCACATCATCCCTCTATATGAAGCACTAACCGTACTCCATGATAAGTGCTGGGCCGATATCGGTAATCGGCATTGGCCGATTGGAGTCGGTGTGAGTGCCGATAATTATCAATTACAGTACTACACTGTATAAAACCCAAAAAACTGTGAGTCGCTTTCACCCTTGCTTCGGGAAAATTTCAATAAAGAAAAAAAGGAAACCAAAAATTAATGTTTCATTGTGGATGTTTTAAGGAGATGTGCATCACCATTATTCTTTATAAAAAGCTGGCAGTCGTTGTGTGATGGGTCAAAAAATTTGGCTTGATAATTTGGAAAACCTGAGGCCTGAGGAGTCAACATCCGATCGATTTTATTACTGTATGAACGATTGCTCGGAGCAGAATCCCTTTGTCTCTCTCGGACTCCCTGTACTGCATTTGCTTTTCGCACGACCAGACACGTATAAAACGCTTCATTTTATATCCGCCAATAGCTTATCGAATTGGCATACAGTAGCTCATCCTCCCTTTTGAAGATAATTAATGCCCTAATTTAATTATATCCTTTATCAGGCGCATCCTTGGCCACCGCTCTCGATGGGGGTTTTCAGGTGTTTCCTGGGTAACCTCGCTGGGGTCTGAAGCCGCCATGTTTTTTGGCCTGCTCAACCATGCCTTGACTTGGACCAGGCCGCAACAATTTCTTAACGATAGTTGTTTTTTTTCATGGGCCTGGATCATGGGTCGGAATGGGGATGATACGAAGTGGTGGTGCACTGATTGTTTGAATACCTGGAGGGAAGAGTGAGACCGAAAACCTCTGTAACGTGGTTCTATAGACCTGAAAAGTGAGGAATCCAAGAGTAGAGGTGTGCAGTCAGCTTGGTTTTTGGATTTTTCACCAGTAGAAGATAACTGGAAGAACGTGCGCATCCTGGAGCTGCTGAGTAGGGTCAGAGGACTGAGAGAGCGGAGTGAGCAATGTTGGAAAATAGACGGGAGAAAAGAGAGACCACCAACCTGCCTGCGATATGACGGCAACAGACATTGTGCTTTGGCCTCATCACGAGAGATTTCAATAATATTGAGAGCTTTAGATTCCACAGAATCCAGGAGAGACTGATGTGATTCTCAAACACCAGTGCATTGTGGAGTGTGTTACCATACCCCATTGGGCTATGGACAAAGGCCTTCTATACTGAGTAGCTCTGATTTTTCAAGGAAAGACTTGGATTGACCGAAGATACCCAATCTGCGGTTGGCTTTGAAGGCCACTTTTGTTACGTGGTCGACCCAGGAAAGGTCCTGGCTGATGGTGAGTCACGATCCCAGCCGAGTCATACCAAAGGCTTGAGAAATGGGACGTGCTCCTGCTTTTCTTTGATGCTTAGCATTTAAAGCATAGAGCACAGACACTGCATTGCATATAGGTTGGTATTCTTGGGGGGAGGGGGAGGGGGGAGGTTTGGGGGCGAGGGTTGGGTTGGGAGGAAAACTCTCCTTAATTTGTTCGACGTATTAAGTTGTTTGACGGTCGAACCCAGGGGAGCCCTCAAATTCCCATTATCAGGAGACAAGAGGATGGGTTTTTCAATGTAGGTTTAAGTGCTAAGTTTTCATGTGTATTTTTGGGATCTGTGGTCTCAGCCAGGACAAACGTAATGAAAAGGACTCTCGTTTTATTGAACATTAATTTGCTTCTTGTAGTTTGATGTAATTATCTCCACCATCGAAGGTGGCCGGAGGTTGTGTTTTCACTCCTGTCTGTCTGTTTGTGAGCAGGATGTCTCACAAAAAGTTGTGGACGGATTCGGACGAAACTTGGTGGACAGGTTGGGTGTGTGACAAGGACGAATTGTTGGATTTTGGCGAAGACCCGGATCTGGATCCGGTATACTATTTTTTTTTTTTAAAGTGATTCTTCACCATTGAGAGATGGGGCCACAAACGATATATGGCATGATATCTCAAAAAGTTGTGGATGAGTTATTACAAAACTTGGTGGATGAGTTGGGTTAGGTGACAAGAAAAAGCCCATTACATTTGGTTCAGGTCTGGATGCAGATCCTGCCCATCAGTGGGATACAAAACGTAAACTGTTCAGCCTGGCAGAGGTTTGCGCTCTACCGAGTGCCGTTCGAGTTTGTATATTTGCTTTTCCTTTTTCAACTTTCTTTATGTAAGTTTACCTTTTTTGTCCAGAGGAGAGGGACAGGACACCACAGTGCAGAGTGACTACGAGTTATTGACTCCTGTTATCCATCAACTAATGTGTCCAGTATGTGACGGGAAATTGAATTAAAGTGGTGCTATGTACCGCTGTATCCACGTTGATCTTCTATTTTATTGTTTTCTAAAGCCGCTGTGTCCCTGAGCCAAATCTTCCATGAATAGTACCAGCTGCCATTTTTTCCCCCAACCTTTCCCCATTACTTTTTCTTTTCTCACTTTGAATCTGCCTGAATACAATGACAACGTAAGCTTGAATCTGATAATTCTATCAACAGTGCCTCTTTGTTGGTGTGGTGGTGTTGGGGTGAGTGGGGGGATTTATCCCAATGTCTTTGGAGATTTGGGTTTTTCTTTTGGCAGGCTCTTAATATGAAACGTGAAACTCGAATGATTCCGCAGCAACTTGGGGGTGCTGTGTAATAATTGAGTTCAACGGATTTGTGCAAAGGAAGCTCACTTGCCTCTTAGCCGCCTAATCTGGGTTTGAGTTCCGAGCCGACTATAAACTGGCAGATTGGAACTTTGCAGGCAGGGTGTTGCATCATGGGGTGCATCATACCTCGGATGCAATTTAAGCTGGGTATCCTGTCCACAAGCAAATTCGTTTATTGGAAGTTAAAGATCCCACGGTGTCTTTCACAAAGAGTAGGCGAGTTATCACCTGTGCCCTGACCAAGTTACAAATTCCTGTCCAGATCACCTTCAGTTGAACGCCAGGCTTGGCCAGCCGGTTTGTGAAATAATTTGGCCAAAACTAGTCCTACCAGAAAGTAGGAACAATAGGCTGTGGCAGTGGTGCATTGTATTAATTAAAAAGAAAATTTCCTGAGACTTTAAATTTTACCTGATAATTGTTCTTGCTTAACCATTCAGTGGGGGCAGTCACCACGAATATGAATTTTAATAACTGGCTGCCCTCTGGTTAGCAGGGCATTACCTTTTTGGCCACTTCCTGATGGAGGGCGAGCACATGTAAGTTTTGGCAACGTGATCAGACATTGAGAGGATATTGATCAAAGGAAGCAGAGCACGCGAGGCCTCTGGTGTGGTACCACACCCGGTACCTAAAAAGGTCACTATTATAATGAGGTCCAGCTTCACCAGCGGTTCAATGCCAATCGTCCACGATTATGCTCCATGATTGCTTGGGATGGTGAAGAGAAATTGACATCAGTACAACGGGATACACCCGTCGGTCATCCGGTTTGCATACTGTCCTCGGGCCGCAAAATTGGGAGGAACGCTTTCATGTGGTTCTGAGAACTTTATTATTATTATATTTTTTTTTAAACGCGTGTGCACGTAAACTTTACAGGAGCAGCGCACTGTTGTTGGCCATTGCGTTTCTCCTCCCTTCCGGGCTGTTTGCCATTCATTCCTGCTGCTTTATTTAGAACCCTGCTTAGTAAACTGAGCTGGGGAAGAAAAAAAAAACAAAACAAAAAAGCTATGGCCTAGTGCCTTGGTGGAACGTGCCTTGTGCTTCTGTTTTTTTTTCTCTTTTCTTTTTTCATCGGGCCTCCATGGTGGGCTGATGGCCAGACCGGCGTGAAGGGTTTTTTTCTTTCTTCGTTGTATTTTCATACTTTCTTCTTCGCTGCCAAACTGCAGCCACAGACTTTTCGGAGTCTCCCCGCGTGCTGCCAGCACTCCCCGTGCTCGCTTATCCAGAGCACTTCCGAAAGAGACGCCAGCAGTTCATTCCATGCACACCACAGAGGGAGGCTGCCCTTTATTCTGCCTGTTGTTTCTCCCTCCTCCTCCTCCCCCCCCTTTTTCTGTTTTTCTTTTTCTTCTTTCTCTTTGGGGGGAAACACTTGAGAATATCTTGCTTTTAATAGTAATGTAAAACAATCGTTTCACCAGTTTTATTGTAAGAATAGATCGCTGATTATTATCCTCAATGGCCTTTCATTTAGGAAAGGGGAAGATAGCGTCGGATGAGAGCAACGTAGAGGGATTTGGAAAGGTGTGAGGGTTTGCACATCATGGGGAATTTTTTTCTATCGCACGATTTGGTAAGTGAAGGGGAAGAGGGCAGGATGGAAAATAAGGAAATGCACTGACATTGAGGTCAAAGTGTGACTTGAAGTTGCAGGAATTGGTCAAGGGAAGCAGAGTTGGAAAGACAATACAAAATATATAAACCATCCGGACCATTTTCTTTGTTGGTTATTATGATGATGATGATGATGATGATTATTATTATTATTTTGCTAGTAATTTTTAAAGTTTGGTGGTGAGTTTGTGGCGAAAGTTCAACTCGTAAAAAGGTTTAGCAAAAGCATTTTGTTTATAAAGCGGTCGTTTGGAGGAGACCAATGTGCAGGCGAGTTTATTGGCAGGGGTTATCTCCCAGGTGGCAGCACGAATGGCTTGCCTCCACAAGGCTTATCTTTCCATGCAAGCCGTGTGGGCCGTTTCTCTGTGTGTGTGTGTGTGTGTAGGAAAAAGGACGTCCAGATAGCATGAACACCTTTTGTTCAGTTGTTTTTCCTGTTTTTGGCCAACTTAGTTGGCAGAATATTTTGGACAGAGTGAAATGCTAGCTTTAAAAAAACAAAACTTGATTTTGAAAGTCTTTTTAAAATGTCATCTGATATTTTCATATCATTTCCCTATCCACCTTGTTTCATACCAGTTTTTATTTTTATATCTATCAATCTGTCTGTCTATCTGTCCTCGGCTCATAGATTTGCTTATACTGTACATATAGCAGATCCAGGACAAAGACTTCAGTACACATTAGTGTTTATAGCCGATCTTCACAGCAGAAGATCCGTTCATATGTGACATGTAAACAACCTGGGAATGTGAATTTGTTTATATTGTACAAACTGCTGTCGAGACATCCAGAACACTGTCGGATGGCAAGCAGGGTAACTTTCTATTAATTGGTATACAAGAAAACCGGACCACTCGTTACTCAAAATTCGTCCAGGGTGCTGGCAATAACTTGATGAGTAAAAGACACTGTTGCGGTCTTTAAGGTCCACCAACAACCAGTGCTTTGCAGACAGGACCTCCTGCGTCACATCCTTTTGATGAAGGGTACACACATTGATGTCTCACCCTGCATGCGAAACACCAGGGTGACATTTTTTAGCTGGGTCGACATGCAAACCACCATGGGAAGTAAGAAAAATCTGATGCTTCGGACATTAACCCTTTGGCGGAACAAAAGAGGACGCTTTGCTCCGACGAAGGGTTTACACTGAAACGTCAGCTTCTCCTTGCTTCTCATGGCAGTCGACAGGTTAGCATACCTCTATCAAGGTTCTCTTGCTTTCATCCACTGTTTTACCTGTCTGCCAACGAAGACTGACACTAGCCTTCATGAACAAGACTTGTTCTTTGCTCTTGATGACTCAGATGAGTGCACATACCTCCAAGCTATCTGGTCAACTGAGACATTGGTGTACTTTTTGCATTAATTACAAAGACATTAATAGAGGACGGACAAGCCAAACGTATGGTACATAGGATTTGAACCTGGGTTCCTGACATCATGAGCCTTGAAGGTTCTTATTGGAATATGAACAGGCCAACCTAACAGTTATGATGAGCAGTTCCCGTTAACGGAATGACATTTATGATCTTCCTCATTTGTCCCCTCTTTTTGACCCGTCAGGATTACTCTTGTCTCAGGGATTCTGCTCAGACACATTCACGTACAAATTGTGGATTTTGGACACGCATTTAATTATCTCTACTCTCTCTCTCTCTCCAGGTCGTCATGTCGCCTCAAGATCCTCCTCAAGGATTTGTCGACAACTACATTAAGTTGCTGTCAGATTCCAGCCCAGACACCTTTCAAAAAGTTCTCGACATGAAGGTAAGTTGGACTTTTTAACGGTTTAAAACTACGTAGCTTGTTTAGTTAGCTTTGATGTTCCATTCTGAAGAATACAGTACATATTTCTACATCCACAAAAGCTACTGTCACCCCATAAAATTGCTTTTAACCTGATATGTCTTGAAGCCAAATAAACACAACGTTTACAAATTAAGGGCATGAATGTATTGGATGCCAATGAAAAAAATCAAATAGGACCTCTGCACCTATAGCTTATCTGGGCCCTGGCCTAATGTTGTAACCCAAATTTGTTTGCATTCTGACTGGTGCATCTGGAGAGGAAGATTTTTGAAGGAATTTCCACGATTTTCCCAAACATTTACCAAGTCCGCCTATTTGACACACTTCCGGTCAGGTGGTCGGCATGACCTCTACAATTTAACGTCACAACCCTGTCCTAATGTTGTAACCCAAATTTGGTTGCATTCTGACTGGTGGGTCTGGAGATTTTTGAAGGAATTGTTGCGATTTCCCCAAAAGTTGACCAAGTCGGCCATTTTTGACACGCTTCCGGACATGTTATCAGCATGACTTCCGCAATTTAATCAACATCCTTACCCGACATAATGTTGCAACCCAAATTTGGTTGCATTCTGACTGTGGGTCTGGAGATTTTTGAAGGAATTGTTGCGATTTCCCCAAAAGTTGACCAAGTCGGCCATTTTTGACAGCTCCGACATGTTATCAGCATGACTTCCGCAATTTAATCAACATCCCTTGCCCGACATAATGTTGCAACCCAAATTTGGTAGCATTCTGACTTGTGGGTCCAACGAAGAAGATTTTGCAAAGGAAATTTGAGCGACCGCCATTTTGACGCACTTCCAGTTGCGTGATCAGCATGGCTTCCGAAATTTTAGATCAGGACCCTATCCTCGTGTTATAACCCAAATTTTGTAGCATTCTGATTGGTGGGTCTGGAGAGGAAGATCTTTTGAAGGAATTTACACGATTTTCCCCAAAATTGACCAAGTTGATCATTTTCACGCACTTCCGGTCACGTGATTAGCATGACCTTCGGAATTTAACATCCCTACCCTGTCCTAACGTTGTAACCCAAATTTGGTAGCATTCTGACTGGTGGGTCTGGAGAAGAAGATTTTTGAAGGAATTTGCTAAGTCGGCCATTTTGACCTCCTTAAAGTCACATGACCGGACCGAGCTTTGCAAT
>CM068967.1:78677140-78690665 GCA_035128595.1 Eptatretus atami
ACATGAGACCACACCAGACTTGACTTCATGTAAACACAGCCGCTGAGCTTGGTGGAAGGGACGTCACTTCCCAGAGCATTCTGGGTACCAGTGATGTCATGTCTTTGGGATGACCCAGCCAGGGTTCGAACTGCCGATCTCCCAGATTAGAGTGGACATGCTGACCATTACAGTCCATGTATGGTTAAACACCAGTCGTTCGTAATGAAAGTTTACAATTGGTATCCTCACATTTTCATGAAATGTTGATTTATTATAAAGCACAAGCTAATAATACCCATCAGTGTTCACAACTGATTGTTAATCGATCTATTCACCCACAACTTCCTCCTCACTTTAACCATTTTTTCACCTCTCCTGACAAACTGCTGATTTTACAATTGTCCTTCACTTGCAATGCATGTGTTTCTTTCTTTTTTTCATCCTCGAGGCTGGTTGACATGACAGCTCAGAGTTGGCACACCCCTCTTATTCTTGGTTCGATTCCACATTTAACTATAAACGGTTACCTTGGTGCCTCACAGGTAGGATGTTGCATCATGTGTACTCCATTCTTTGTGCTCGGAGGTAGTGTTCGGCCAGTTTTCCCAATTGCTGGCTTTCACTGGTGGGCGTTAAAATTCTACTGTCTTTTTAAAAGAGCAGGCCATTGTGTGTCGGTTTCACTGCTGCTGCTACTACTTCTATAACCACTACAATTTTTTTGTATACAATGTTGAGGCTCGTGGGGGAGCTAAAACATAGAACTGATAAGGATGTAACAGAAAAAAAAGGTATAGTAGAATGAGAACGGGGGGGAAACACCAACAGCAGGAATGAGGGACAAAATAGAGGAAGATTTGGAGAAATGAAGGATGTGGGGGAAAATGAGGGCGAGGGGAGGACACATGGGGTGAATAAGGTGGATACAGCCACGACTTTCAGGAAGGAAAAACTGAAAATTCGGAAAGAGACGGGCTTGGAAAGGGAGGTGTTGATGGGAGTATAAAAGATCATGGTTTTGAATGGTGGTGAACAGCTGGCTTGAATACCTGGAGGGAAGAATGAGATTGAACAGAATATGGAAGTTGGTTCTACAGGCAGGTAAAAAGAGTAACAAACTGGAGGTTGGCTGTTAAAAGTGAAAGTGATAGACCCGTACACTCAGCTTCATTGCAGGAGATTCCAATGATCTTGACGACCTTGGATTTCTTGAAGGCCTTGGAGTGTGAGGCAGGGGATCCAGCCCAGAGGGGAGAAGACTATTCCATCAAGCTGCAGATGAAAGCCTTGTATGTAGATATGAGTTCAGGTGTGCCAAGGAAGGACTTTGCATGACAGAGGATGCCCAGTCGGCGGCTGACTTTGGAGTCCCACTTAGATATGCGTTTTCCCCAAGAAAGATCATGGCTGAGAGTGAGACCCAAATGTTTGAATGACTGAAACTTCTTCAAGAGGATTATTAAGAAAGTAGATGGGTGTGGGTTGGTAAGGGGGGGGGGGTTGTCAAACTGGCCTTTCGGAGAGACAAAGTGAGAGTGTGAGATTTGTCAAGATTGAAAGTCATATCCCAAGTGTTTGACCAGCTCGTTATTCTATCAAGGTCTGCAGAGAAGGAAGGGGCTGTTGCCTGCCTACTTGATTGATCAGGGATGTCATGGCAGAAGGTGCAGTCACCAGCAAAGAGGTGGAGTATTTTTTCCAGTCGGAGAGATGGTTGATGAAGATTAGGAATAGGACTGGACCCGGAACACCGCCTTGGGACACTTCAGCCTTGACAAGGAGAGGAAATGAAAGGATTGCAATGAGAGCCACGCATTGGCTACAATAGTCGAGGAAGTCACTTCGCCATGTGTGGAGTTGGTCTTGGATGCCATAGGCAGAGAGTTTGGAGAGCAGGGCAGGATGCCAGACTGTATCAAAAGCTCAAGATATGTCCAGAGAGACGGTCCTGATCTCATGTCTGACATTGAGGGCCTCCATCCATTGATGGGAAAGTAGTAGAAGCAACTCGTTTATGTAATGCAGGAATGTTGGCAGATTTCCAAGTTGATGGAAGATGACCGAGCACAAATGACAAAGGGCAAAGAGAGGATGTGCAAGAGCAGCAGAGCAGGATTTTAGGAGACACGTGAGCTGATGTCCGGTCCAGTGGCAGAGTCAGAGTGGAGGGTTGAAGAACCTTCTTCGCCTTCTCAGGTCCAGGAGCAGTTGGGTATGGCAGAGAAGGATGTGTACCGAGAGTGAGGAGTTGGGGACACGAGATTTGGAAACAAACACAGAATTGAGGCTTTCAGCCTTCTCACAAGTGGAGTCAGTTGTGGCGCCATTTGAAGTGAGTGAAGGCATCATGAATTGGTGATTTTTATTTGCAGATTATCAAACGGCCCATGTGGCATGCATTGCTTTACTGAATAGAGAAGGGAAAGTAGGTGAGTGGGTGTGGGTGTGGGTCGGGTTCGAGAGGACATAATCTGCTTGAGCATGTCCGGAATGTTAGGCCATGAATCTGGCGATTGTGTTTTATCATCATCATCTGAAGTTTATCCCAGAGAATTTTCAGTTCCCCTTTGAAGTTAGTGGTTTATTTTTCTAATTATGACTGGATCCAGCTTCATGAAATGGGATTTCATTGCATATTGAACACTAAGAGCGATGGAGAGGGAGTTAAGTGCAGTCGTGATTTCAAGCACGATGAACATGAAGATTGCCATCCACTCTGTCGTAAATTTTATTTCGGAGTTGTTTCTCTTTTTTTTATTCATTTATTTATTTTCTCACCGAGCATCTTCCAAAGGTCACCATCAGAGTGTGCAGTCAAGCTGTTGCTGTTATTAAAAACAGCTTCCCGAGCCATGTTACCTGCATGCAAGAGTTCCTTAGCACCGTCTTGCTACTTCTCCACCACATTCCTGCTGTGCTGGGTAGCTTGCTTCTGACAGACTGGCTTTTGGTGGATTTTTTTTTATCAAGGCCCTTCAATTGTCATCTCCACACGATCAAATTCCCAGCTGTGCACAGCGGCTTCATTCTGTATGCTGAACGGGCAGTCCTGGATCCTCTTGTATTTGCGTCTCTCGACAGGGCCGACTCCTAAATCCCTCTATCTTACTCCTTTAGCATATCTCTACCTCTACTTCTGTCTCGTATTTTGATTGAGGACGTTGTCTTGAAAGATACAGGTGCAGGTACCTGTACACTGATGTGTTTTGCATTGCCTACGCATCTGCAGATTAACTCGAACATGTACACTGCAGGATGTCCAGTTGTGTGTACTTTTGTACGAGTTAATCTTGTTGGGAAACTTGTTCTTATGAAGCGTTTAAGTTGTACTTTGCAGGCTCAAAACTTGTAAAGCGCATTTATAAAGCTGCAGATGCAAAGCTTCTTTAATATCACAGTCAGTTTGAGCCATCAAAGAAACCGTGGTGGTGGGTAATTGTACATGGCAGCTCGCCTTAGGATAACACTGCCGCATTGTGTTTTCTAGCAGGAACACCTAAGCCTTAATAGAGGGAGGCCCCATTTACCTGCAGGGAATAATTCGATTTGTTTGTTTGTTGTTGTGGAAATGTAGCAATAATGAGGCCTTTTTATCAGAATCGGCACAAAGGAAAGCCTTGCAGTCCTCAACCGTTTGCTTGGCCGAGTACGCGTTCGCTCGCTGCAGGAACGCTGTAACATCGGCTCTTCTGCTGAAGGCTTTGCTTGTGAGGGCAGCGCTGTGTAAGAAATCTGACCTGCTCTGGCTTTCATTACCTGCATTGGTCTTGCTGTCTCTAAAAGCCACCTCTCAGTCTCCATTCCACGAGTGACTTTGTGCCAAGGTTTGCTGAGGCCCGGCTTCTCGAGTGATCGGCGCTGCATCTTTGGAAAAAAGTTTGTTTTTAATTGCTGCGAGAGATTTTGGAAATACTTTCAGGCAGTGTGTCCAGGTAATTAGAAACTTTATTTCTTGATGAATTGGTGCTTGTCAAAATATTTTTGCTGCTTCTTTCTGAAGAGACACTTTTGTTGCAGTGCTCACAGATCTGTTTTTCATCCAAGCGGCTCTCAAACAACCTTTTGTAGGCTTTTTTTGTTTGTTTAATTCTTTTTCAGGGAAGTTTTACTCACATTCTTGGCATTAGTGGTGCTAAATAAAAGGAAGGGAATTTAGTTTAAACTTTGTAGTCTTCTTCTTCTTTTTCTTTGATGGCCCCGATTATTCCCACGTCATTGTGGGGTTGGCCCCGGTGGGGGTGGGGGGAGGGGAAAGTTTGGCCCAAGTCTTTCCCGAACTGGCTGGCCAGGCCTGCATTCGACTGAGGTTAGGGCGAGACTTTGGAATTTGTTCCATGGTGTCCGGCGATATCTCGTCGCCTACTCTTCACGAAGGACACCGTGGCATCTTTAACGTCCACTGACTAATGTCTGCAGACGGGACACCCGGTTTACCATCCATCCGAGGGACGGCACACATATTGATCCCTCGCCCCACATGCAAAACACCAAGTTGACAGTTTATAGCTGAGTCGAGATTCGATCCCAGGGTAGACGGCTCAGGGACCAGTGGGCGTACCTCTTGGCTATCCTGTCAGCCTCATGACATGGCTGATGGTGAGACTCAAATGTCAACATTTCCAAACAGCAATCAGCAATTTCTGCCTTCAACTTATTGTTTCCCTTTATGGATTAATTGTGCTCTCCAGAGTGGTTCCTTTCTCATTGTAAACTAGATTGGCACTCGGTAGTGCACATACCTCCCTCGCCAGGCTGTAAAGTTTACATTTTGTATCCCACTGATAGGTCAGATCTACATCCGGACCTTTACCAAAATCGGATCGGCTTGTTCTTGTCACCTACTCGACTCACTCCACCGGGCTTCGTCATAATCCGTCCACACCATTTTGAAATATCATGCTATACTGTGTGTAGTTTTTGGCACCATCTCTCAACGGTGAAGAATCACTTGAATTAAAAAACAAAAATTCTTGTCTTCAGATCCGGATTCGGATCTTCACCTAAATATAATCGATTCATCCTTATGAGACACCCAACCTGTCCACTAAGTTTCATCCGTCCACAACTTTTTGAGATATCCTGCTCGCAGACAGACAGACAAGAGACAGACTAGGGAGAATACATAACCTTTGGTGGCAGAGATGATGAGCATTGATATCTTCGAATTGTTGAAGTCAGAAGCAGTTCTCATTTTTGTAACCTTGCTGTTCCAGTTTAAATAGACTCTGATTAAAATGATTTTATTTTTTTTCTTCTGATTCTTCTTCTTTGGTCGACCTGATGGAAACGCTACTTACCGATTGTGATGCTGTAACCATCAACAGGTTAATAACTCCGAGTAAATGTGTCAGGTGAGACATTTAAGAGATGAGTGTCAGTGAGGTTGCGCACTCATTCTGGATGTACATGCGATCGTGATACCCGGTGTAACGTGCACACCTCGGAGCATGCCCCATTCGCTTGCTCAGCTCGCTTCTGGTAGATCGCACGCAACCGCACGTGATGGATGACGAGGATGGTTAGCTCCTCTCACAGTTCACATTTGTTACTGTCGTGCACACATCGTGTTTGTGATGACTACACATTTATAATAGTTTTGGTACTTTAGTCATTTATTCGTAAGTATTGTTTTGGACCGAGTGGAGAGGTTCCAGAATTTTGCCAATTAGCGGATTTGCATCCCTTTACCTTTACAGTGTATCTCCCTGCCCCGGGTAACAGGGTAACACCCTAATAATAGCAGAGTTGTTTCATAACCATGATTGATGTTTCCACTGTTAGAGAAGTTGAAGGACACCTTCTTGACGGGGCTGCCCTTTTTATTTGATCATAGTTGACCGTAGCACATTTTCCTGTGCATGCTAAACACGTACGCACTGAATAAGGATTACCTTGTGAATGCAAATACAAATGCTCCGTTTCCTTGGACTTGGAATTTGTGCCGCACGGGTCTCTGTCCTGGTCAGGTGGTCTCATCAACTTTTACGTGGTTTTCCCCTTCCATCTTGCAAGTGAACCAGACAGCTATGGGATAGTCACACCTGTCGCACCACATGGCGTGCGTGGAAACTGTACTTGCGGTAAAGCTAAAAACAGACCTGGCAGGGTGAGTTGATTTCAGCATATGGCGACTCTAACCAACCTCTGGGTGGAGGGGTGAGGGTTTTGAAATATTTGTCATGGGGTTGGAGGGGGGGGGAGCATATCATGAAAGGAGTAAACCTTCCCTGAAGTTTCAAATTTTATTTATTTATTTTGATGCAGGTGTCGTGGTTCGTTGAAGAACTCTTGAGTTCCACCGATGCTTTGTGGTTTCCGGTAGTGTCGAATGCACAAAACTCGGAACGTGCTTGACAGCACAATACATTTGCTTTGTTCTTGCGTACACCGGAGTGACGAGCAAAATCCTATTTGTTTTGTTATTACATACGTGCACGCAATGTATCGTTTGTTCTACTCATCACATGACTCGCGTTTGTCAATGATTTTGCTCCGAATGACGTGTCACTCTCACAGCTCACCTCCACCGTTTTGTTTCTCCCCTACCCTTGTCCAATATCTTTGTTTCAGGGTCTGAAACGTGGAGAGCAGAGTGCCATGCTGGAGCTTTTCCGACAGCGCCAGCCTCCACCGCCTGCTGGGCAGGAGGGTATTGCACCTGCCTCGGGGGCGACTCCTGAGCAGGAGAGCTCGCGCATCCGTAAACTAGAAAAACTTATCAAGAAACGCCTCTGAGTCGCGAGTCGTGATTTCTTGTTTCCCAACCGTGCCGCGACTGCTCGCCAATGTAGCTTTTTGTCCAAGGTCGCGGCTGAAGTGGTCAGTCGACGGTTATGTGAAATTGCGGCAGGTGTTATGCCCCCTCAATTTGCTGCTCCTATATGATACCCGGTTTCCTGCCCGCTCCTGCCTCGGTTCTGGTCATAAATCATTCCAATTGCAGCATTCCCTTCTTACCTACTTATTGGTGTGGTGGTGTAGCCTCTGATTGATGGACGTACGAGGCAATTTGCAAAGTTTCTCTTTTTTTCAGGCAATGGCTTCGTGCTAACACTTGATGGATGGACAGTACAGCAGACAGTGTTGGTAAAAACGAGCTGATCGCTTTGGGTTCCCTATGATTTCATATTGGAGCAGAGGCTACACTCTTGAATTGGAATCCTCACTAACGTGCAATTCATTCTTTCTTTCTTTTTTTTCCAGTTAATTTTGTGAAAAAGCAAAAGGAGAGACGTGTAACGTAATTCTGCAACGCTCCACATCATGTTCCGCACTTTGTGGACTTGACGTCATACTCGGTTGTTACTTGCTCTGTTTCCCTGTACATATTGTAAGCGTTGGCACCGTCCATTGTCGTTTCTTCACACTCGACAGATAGACACACACGGATGATACACAAACAATGTATACTCGAATGGTTCCTCCTTGACTTGGGAATAAAGTGGAACGTGTCGCCGTGCATCGCATTCAAAAGTCTTAACCTCCATTGATTGCTGCATCTGCTGCCTGCCCCAGCTGCTTGACGTACTTCACGTCATGTGATTCTCCTGTAGGAGCTTTGAGTCGAGTCGGTACGAATCGCAACGAAAGCATCTGGGAGAGATTTGACCAAATTGCTGCCTTATTGCAGTCCGCACGGCCGCCTGTGGAGGAAGGGAATTCAGAAAGGACCGAAATCCAAGCTGGCTTCCACCAAGGAGTGGACCCTGATGCGTGGATCGAGATCCGTGCAATGTACACGTGCTACCTTGGGTATCCGTCACTCAATTTCTTCAAAACTCACCAAAGTACATAGAGCGGATATCTTTTGTTTTCTTCTTATTTTGTTTTTTTGCTGCACTGAGTAGCTTTTGGACATCTGTATTGCCGACCGCATGGGGCGTGTTGATTACTTCTGATCTTCACTGTCAAGCTAAAAGCTATCTTTACCTCTGTTCTCGTTACTCTCCGCAAGGAGACCATCAATCGTTCAGAAATGCAAAGTGGAAATGTCCATTTAGCACCTTTCTTTGAGGATCTTATGGTTTCCTTTCAAGTCAGATCTATCTACAAACCTTTGTCTGTACCTTGACGATATATTTACCTCCACCACTGAAGGTGGACGTAGGTTATGTTTTCACCCCTGTCTGTCTGTCTGTGACGAGGATATCTCATAAAGTTTTGGACGGATTCAGACGAAACTTGGTGGACTGGTTGGGTGTACGACAAACACGACTTGATTAGATTTTGGTGAATATCCGTAACCGGATACGAGAACTATCAAGTGATTCTTCACCATTGAGATATCGGGCCAAATACGATATACAGTACGATATCTAAAAATGTTGCAGACGGATATGAACACAACTTGGTGGATGAGTTGGTAGATGACAAGAACAAGCCAATTTGATTTTGGTGAAGATCTGGATCCAGATCCTGCCTATTAGTGGGATACAACCATACACTGTTCAGCCTGGCGGACGTATGCACTCCACTGAGTGCCATTCTAGTTCTACATGGTTCTATATAGTTCGACTGTACGTTGAGGTCTCTGGTTCAAATCTGGTTACTGCCTCCTACACCTTTGTAGCGCAGGCCTCACAGGCCAAATAGCCTCCTGCTGCATTCAAGTTTCTTGTGCATCGTTGAGTATGAACGAGGGTACAGCACTTTCACTAAAACAAGAATGTAAGGCGTTCTTTAATTCCGAGCTAATTATTACAGTCATATCTACCGGGTTTTTCTTTTAATATTTGCTTTTCCACTGCAATCAAGCTTTAAACTTTAGCTCGGGTCAGGTTTCCTGTTTGTGTTTGTGCAAAGGACGTGTGGTGGGTCTTGGGGACGGGGTTTTAGCGTTTGGGGAATTTTTGTACTCTGGGGGAATGATTTCCAGGGTCCACGATGTTGAAACTCCCACCACCACTCGGTTCCACGTCTACATGCAAAACACCTGTAAATGCGGGACAGGTTCTATCACATTCCTGAACAGGCCTCGACCATGGCGGTGCAACCTGTATGTAGCTCGTTTGTATATTGGCACCAGGCTCGCGTGGAGTACAGGGTAGCGTGCTGGGTCGGTCCGACCCAGGGAGCACGTGCCGTGCATTTTACAAATACCATCCCAACAAAGTTCACTTTGGAAACCACTCCTACGTGTATGGCCATACGCAAACCAGATCTCCTTTTAGAACTCATAAAAACACCGGCTGTAGTTGGGAATATCCTTGTTCGAAACTGAAGGCACAACCAACTAGTTTCGAGACACAACAGGCGAGACTAAGGTCAGACGTTTTGACAACCGTGTGGTCTTTATGGGTGATTGTACAGGCATTGTGCACCTGGTCTCGGCAGGGGGGGGGAGGATAGATCACGTGACTGCAACAAGCAGATGCTGAGACCCAATGTTTTCCTCGTCACCTCGACCCTCGTATTTAACCTGTAAATAATACGTTGGTTTTCGCCCTCTGCTTGCAGTCTCATGATGCCCTCCAACCCATCACCAGGGTCCTTAGCACCGTCGCATGATGTTTGAACAGTCCCTGACGAAGGCCACTTAGTGGATGAAACGTCAGACCTGAGGCTTGCCTAAGGTGGTGCCCTGTAGGCTGTATAAGGTTTATTTTCCAACGTTCTCTCAACGCACACATTTCAAACTCCGGTTCTGCAGGATCACTTTAATTAATTAAAACATTTTATCATTCAGGTCCATTAAAAAGGGTTACTTTGCACACATCTTGATGTTATAACATTGTCGATCATTGCCACCGTTTTCATTGTTTATCAAAATTGTGAAAAATATTCTGTGGCTGCAACATGCTGATGTGGATGGTGACGAGGTGTGTGTAAATGGTGGTGAGAGGGACTGCCAATAATGCCAAGGTGTGCGGTTAATGTGCTGGTGTGGATTTGAGGTGGGTGGGGGACCATGTGATCGTGATCTGTATTCGGGGTTTTGGGGGCGTGCTCAGTGGGGAGGCGTGCAGTACACTACGTGGAAACCCCACCAACCGACTCCCTCGTTCATTCGGGTCACAGTGCCCAAAGCGACTGACAGCGTCGGTCGATCCATTCACTCTGCCTGCAGAGACCACTCCGAAGTGAGTCCCCACCCGCCACCCTCTCCCCCTGCACCTTGCATTGAGCACGAATTGCTGAAGATGGTCGGACGTCTCAACCTTCAGGGTGTGGGCGAGTCGGCCACGCGCCGAAGCCACGAGAGTTTGCTCGACAGTCCGGATTCAGGTCTTCCACCAAGTCCCAGCCACCCGCTGTATCCTTTTGCTGTGCGGCACGACCCGCCAGCATGCCCGGATCTACTTCGTCCAGATTCAGGCTTCGCTTTGAGTCCAAGCCCACCACCCCAATTAGCACGCAGTTACGGGAGCCCCCGGTCTTTCTATTCCAGCTCGTCATCCTCCCGACCTCAAGGAGATTGGAGTCGTGACCCTCACTCTGGGTTGTCCCCCTGGGCTGGGAAAACATCAGGACCGACGACTGAGGAGGTTTTTGCAAGACGGTCATCAGGTGCATTACTGGTGAGTGTATAGGGTTGCATAAGCCTTGCTGGCCTCAGTGCTGCTGTTTGTTATTGAAACGTCCGTGATTAAAATACTTCTAACCGCCAGAAATTATTGGGACCAACACCTACTGTATGGCCTGTGTTTATTCGTGACCTTATTGAACATTGTCCCAACAAAGTCTCTTTTGGACCACCCTTCCACCCTACCCGACTTCACTCACTCTTGCACCCCCTCTCCCCCATCTCCCACTCCTTGTTATGCACAGCAAAGTTGTGAATATCTCAAGTTAAAAAGGGTCAAGACCTGCAGTGTAGACTCAACATAATTTGCTGTAATTCTATTTGGTTTAAATTGTGTACTTTTAATAATTATAGTAAATAATTATCTTTCACCGACTCAACCATACGTTTAATGGGCCGTACTGTCTCTCTGATCTGCATGCGGTCCATGATAAGGTCATGGTACCACCATGGTTGCATGATAAGGTCAAAGTGCCATTGTAGTACTCTCGCCAAAACCTCAAGAGTTGTAGGATTGCTGGATTAGGTGTTTCTGTCATCATGTGAAATTGTCAATTTCCTCTGGTGTGTGTTGTGTTGCAGTTTGGTATCGTGTGTGTGTGTGTGTGTGTGTGTGTTCATATATTGCAGCTTCCCTACAGTGTTGTGTCCTCAGGAGGCAGTGGTGAGGGGGCAACACCTTTCATGGTCCCAAGGGCGTTTGGTGAAGGAGTTCAGCTCAATCCAGGACCTGCCACTGAGCTCAGGTACCCAGATATACCAGCCTCATAGGAATGGATGACCAGATATTCATGATCTTCCCAAAATTTGTGAAGGCACAGCAAATGCTCATGCAATTGTCCTGCTAGGAAGCAAGATCTCAAAAATGTAATGAGCATCTGCTCCATTTCCTGGGAGGTTCAATATTTGGCTGATTGGTTGAGACCCCATTACCTGTGTGGCACACATCCGAGAAGAATGGGACAGGCTTTCTTTCTTGCATCAATTTCCCAAGAAACTGATTGAACTTGGGAAGACCCAAATCTAAAGATTAAAACACCACCAACTAGTACAGCTGTCTAGCAAGGTGAGACTCGGGTCAGACACATAAAGCCGCCTTGTGGTCTCTCATCCTCGGGCCCAGATGAAATTGACTCTGTGGTCGGAACGTTAGGCTGGAGCCTTGCTTTGCAGGGCATCTGTGCTGGATGCTGGTATCTTCATTTTTCAATCGTGTTTATTGCCTTTTTTCTTTTGCATATCTTTGTGTCCCTGATGTCAAAAATCTGAATCCAATACAAGAAGTCCCAAACGTTTACGCATTTGTGATGGTATACAATCACAACATATCAAAAGATTGTTCACTTAGCTTATTTGCACTTTACAACATGTGGAGTCAATGGCTGTTGACATTGCCCTTCTATATCTATGACAAATGAAAAAGCTTCTTGACCAGAATAGTGTGCTTTAAAAAAATTATGGAATGCACTATTGTGGAAAGTATACGGTCTGGGAGGATAGCCAAAGACATATATGTATGTGTGTGTAGTTATATTATATATTATATATTATATATTATATATATATAATATATATATATATATATATATATATATATAACAGCTCAGGAAAAAATTAAGAGCCACTGCAAAATTATCAGTTTTTCTGGTTTTACTATTTATAGGTATGCGTTTGAGTAAAATGAACATATTTGTTTTATTTTATTCTATATACTACTGACAACATTTCTCCCAAATTCCAAATAAAAATATTCTCATTTAGAGCATTTATTTGCAGAAAATGACAACTGGTCAAAATAACAACAAAGATTCAGTGTTTTCAGACCTCAAATAATACAAACAAAACAAGTTCATATTCATTTTTAAACAACACAATACTAATGTTTTAACTTAGGAAGAGTTCAGAAATCAATATTTTGTGGAATAACCCTGATTTTCAATAACAGCTTTCATGCGTCTTGGCATGCTCTCCACCAGTCTTTCACATTTGCGTTGGGTGACTTTATGCCACTCCTGGCACAAAAATTCAAGCAGCTCGGCTTTGTTTGATGGCTTTTCAATGGGGTTCAGGTTTGGAGATTGGGCTGGCCATGACAGGGTCTTGATATGATGGTCCTCCATCCACACCTTGATTGACCTGGCTGTGTGGCATGGAGCATTGTACTGCTGGAAAAACCAATCCTCAGAGTTGGGGAACATTGTCAGAGCAGAAGGAAGCAAGTGTTCTTCCAGGCCAACCTTGTACGTGCTTGATTCATGAGTCCTTCACAAAGACAAATCTGCCCGATTCCAGCCTTGCTGAAGCACCCCAGATCATCACCGATCCTCCACCAAATTTCACAGTGGGTGCGAGACACTGTGGCTTATAGGCCTCTCCAGGTCTCTGTCTAACCATTAGACGACCAGGTGTTGGGAAAAGCTGAAAATTGAACTCATCAGAGAAGATGACCTTACTCCAGTCCTCGACGGTCCAATCCTTATGGTCTTTTGCAAACCTCAGCCTGGCTCTTCTTTACTTCTCATTGATTAAGGGCTTTTTTCTAGCTTTGCAGGAGTTCAGCCCTGCCCCTAGGAACCTGTTTCGAACCGTCCTCGCCGTGCACTTCACCCCAGCTGCCTTCCATTCTTTTTGTAGGTCACTTGATGTCATCCTATGGTTGTTGAGTGACATTCGAATGAGTTGGCAGTCATCCCGGTCAGTGGAAAGTCGTTTTCGCCCTCTGCCAGTCTGTAGCTTTGTTGTCCCAAATGTCTGCTGCTTGACCTTGTTCTGATGAACCGCCGTCTTTGAAATTTTAAGGATGGAAGCAACGTGACGCTCAGTGTATCCTCTGCCAGTAAAGCCAGAATTGAACCCTTCTTTTCCTCACTCAAAACTTTTCTTTTCAACTCTTTTGGCATGGTCAATAGTTATCTTTTTGATTCCAATTACTTTTGAGGTACTACTAGCACTCTTTTGCCATCCATCTGGTTATATTGCAAGAGGATAGTGATGACCACAGCAGTGGTTTTATCTCTCTCT
>CM068967.1:78697760-78713109 GCA_035128595.1 Eptatretus atami
GGGGGGCTCACACAAGGGCGAGGAATGACAGAGCAACAACGGCTGGTATGGCTACGATCAATGCCTGCCTGTGCAAAAATAAACCAGGCAATGCAGGAGTTCACAGGTGTGAACTAAAACACTGGAGAGCAGAAGGACACGACCAAGGCAAGACAATCTCGTGACTGGAAGGACACACTATCAGCTCAAAAAAAACAGAGCGATGTCAGAGTGGTTACTGAGATATATAATATCCAATAGTGTTGTTCTACTTTAATTTAGCGTCTTGTGGCAGTTCGAATGCCGTCTTTTTTGTGTAGGTGGTGAAGTATTTGGATTGTCTTTCCAGATGTTTTCAACGTTTGTGACGTGATTTGCTTTTTGGTGTCAGGAGTGATTGAACTTTTACTTATTAGTTTTACTAGAATATGTTTAAATTTGTGTGGATGAGTTTGTTGCCTCTTTTTTTGGATGTCTTCGCTGCCTAGTTGGTTAAGAGTTTTGTATTCATTTATTATCGAGAAGTTTGATTAAATTGTGATGTTTGTCGGTCTTTTTTGAGTGTGAGACTCTGTTATCTATTGTTTTTTCAATTTTCAAGAGTTTTGGTGGAGTGATTTGCTCACCTTTTTGTGGTGTGAGGATGGTTACCTTCATTGATTTTTTACGGTATTTTCAAGTGACTGTATGTGGATATGTTGCCGTTTTTTGTGGTGTAGGAGTGTCTTCTTGTCGGTCGACAAATGTTTTGAAAATTTGTTTCTAATGTGATCTGTTTCTTTTTGTCGGAGAGTGAGTCTTTTCTGAGTTTTAGAATGTTCAAAAAAAAGTTCTTGTGGAAAGTGATTGTGGTCATTTTGGATTAGGAGTGGTTACTCTATATGATTTCACAGAAGTGTTATCTAATGAAAACGTGATTAAAGTTAGTTTATTGTGAATGATGTGATTTTATTTTAGGATGTCAGAGTGGTTTTATGGCATTCTTGTTTATTCAAATGTTAAAACTTTTGTGTGAGGAATTTTCGGTTTTTTTTGTAGTTAGGATGTATCTTATTGTTTAACAGAAGTTGTTTTGAAACTTATTTTGGAAGTGATATGTTCCTCTTTTTTGGTGTACTAGAGTGATTATGTTTCTAATGTACTTATTACCAGAGTTTTAAAATTTTGGGGTGAATCTTTTCCTTTTTTGATGTCATAAGGAGTGTTATCTTCATGTTTTCACAAGGACAGTGTTTCAACGTCTTGTGGAATGATTGGTGCTGTTTTTTGATGTCTATGATGTGTTTATTCTCATTGTCTTTTTCTGTCTTCAGAAGTTTTCAAAAGTTTGTGATGTGTCTGTGTTTTTTTGGTGTAGATTTGTTATCTTCATTGTTTCACCAAGATGTCTTTCAAAAGTTTTGGCGAATGATTGTTGTGACTCTTTTTGGATTTGTAGGATGGTTAGCCTAGATGTTTTGAAACGACTGCTCGTTTCTTATAAATCGTTTTGTGAAGAAGGATCAATGTGATATAGTCATACTCTTGGTCCGGTTATTGTTGTATTTCACTTGTTTCCAGAAGTGTTTTCAAAGATGATGAAGATGATTGAGCGTTTTATTTTGGTGTAGGCAGATGGTTTCTTCTTGTTTTCCAAAAATGTTAAAATAGGCTAGTGGTAAGTGATCAACATGCTCTTTCATTTCGTGTTCGAAAGGATTGTATTGAGCGTCTTCTTAATATGTCTGATCAATATAGCCTAGTAACCAGAAATGATTCTTAATAACGTATGTGGAAGACTTTTTCTCTTTATTTTGGATGTGATGTCAAGTGGGGGTTCATGGCTGCAATGAGAATGGTTGTATGGTTTTGATGAAAGGTAATGTAGGAAAACGCGGATCCACCTAGAATTATGCATTCCCTTTATTAACCAGAGGATAGCACATTGGTCTTTTGCTTGTCTCTTTGTAAATAAAAGAATACTGGAAATTTTATCTTGATATCTAATTTTCTGAGGTGTTGTGGTCTATGTTGTTCAACATCAAAAACGTCGAAGATTTATGAGTCTGATGTCAAACTTCATATTTTGGTTGGTATATGCATATACTATGACCATTGGGGTGTCTTGTTGTTTTTCACCGAGAGTATGTTTTACTAACGATTAATCTTGTGTTGCGACTTTGTGATGTTTCAATATGGATGAGTGCGTCTTTAGAGATAATTTTCTTTTTAAATTGTGTTGTAAAGAATAATAGCCCGGATTGGTTTAAACTTTCAATGACTATTTGTGCCTAAACGACCTTTCAGCGGTGGTGTGTGTGTGCGTTTTATGACGCATTTCTGTTTGGGGGTATTTTATGCGTTTTAAGATAATCTTATATTTAAAACCATAATTCTCCAGTTTTACTGAAAGTGGTAATTTGAAAATTGGGTACCATATGTGTTCATCGGGTGTACGTATAAATATTGAAAGATTCGAGACTATCAGATGTCGTGTTACAAGTATTTCTCTCTATATGCAGCAAGTGGATTACCTGGGAATAATTTATTTCTTTTAAGATAATTGTACAATTCAGTTGTGGCAAAAAACAAATATTTATAACGTGATGCCTATCTATGTCTATAATTGTTCTTCAAAACTCCAGAATGTTTTTCAACGCCGTGTCCAATATAATATTGATGGTTTTTACCCTAAAAGTTGGTTCGTGCTGCTATTTTTTGGGTGTGTAGGTCGGGAGTGGTTATCCTTAGTAGTTCGTAATGGACCGAACTATGAAGTTAATATGATGAATTATTACTGGGGAGAGTTTTTTCCGTTACAGAGTGTTCATAGTCAATCGGGTTTTCAAAAGTTTGTGGGGAAGTGATTGTGCTTGTTTTGGGTTACGTCCGGCATTGTTATATTGTAATGGCCAAGTAAAAAATGCATAACAATGATCATGTGTCCAAGAAGACGTTGATACATCTTACTGGTGAGACAATGTGGGTGTTAAGGAGCTAAACCATTACTAAATTCTGAAGTTCTTAAGAAAAGTACAGAGCAGGCACATATTATAGCCTTACGTCGCGAATCGTTTTATTTCAGAGTGTTTGAAACACCTTGGTGTTCAGTTGTGAAAATATCAATGAGATAACCACTCACCTACATGTTTGTGTGTTTCCTTATTGGGTTTTTGTTTAAACAATCCGGTTTGTTGTTGAGTTTTTGTCCGACGTTCTACCAGCCGCCTGGGTGTTGAGGTAGGCTGGTAGGTTGAGCACGGTCCTGGTGTCCTTTGAATGTTTTATTTTTATTTTTTTTCTCCCCATTACCCTTCAATTTCTATTTCCTCCCACTTCCTAACGCCCATTCCTCCACTAATCTCTCTATTTTTATGTCTTAAAAAAAAAAAAATAAAAAAAAATACGCAACCTCTCCCGATCTGTTCTTCTTCTCTCCTCTTATTCTTCTTCCCTTCTTTCCTCCATTTTTCTAACAGATGAACTTATGCTAATCTTGTTGACAAACCTCTCAACATTATAATAATAAAAAAACAATTTATAATGCGATCATCTTCTCAACAACCATGTGGTACTTTCTTACTTGTTTCATAATGCAACTCTCTTCGCTATTTTTAAACAGACTGCTCTCATTTTCGACCTCTCTTCATTCATTGCCTAAAAAATCACTGTTACAAAGCGTCTTCTCTCCAGTTTGCTCCTGAATTCGCCTTTATATGCATCTCAATTGTGTTAATTGCATTCTGACTAAAAATTTAAAAACCCCAGTTATGCGAGAATGTTCGCCTACAACAAATAATTATTTCCAATGCAACACGCATCATCAGATTTCCTTTTTTACTCACTTCAGTGCAACAGTCCCCCTACCCTCCATCTCGTCTCAAAGCAACATTCCCCTCTTTCTCCTCCCAGCCCCTCACCTTCCTCAAAAAATTCCCGCTCCGATCTTTCTCCTCCACCTTTCATTCCCCCTTACTCATCCTCTCAAAGATTGCCGCCTCTCATCCTAAAGTGCTTTCAGTGCTTCCACTGCCTCTCACATCCATCTCTCAAGTCCAACATTCCTCAATCCTCAACTGCTTCTTCCCCTCTCTTGTACCTCTCTCCAAGCACCACAGTAGCTTTTCTCCTCCTCATTCGGCCCTCCCCTAGCCCGTATTCTGCAATCACCACACTCTTTCACATACCCTCCTTCTCCCCCCCTCGCCATGCTAAGACCTCCGCCTCCGCCGCTCCCCCTGCAACACAGCCTGCCTCCTATACCTTCGAATAAAGTGTGGACTAAATTCATCGCACGTCCTTTCAGCTTCGCTTCAAAACCTTTCAATATATTCCATAACAGTGCCATGACAAACCAACATTAATCGCTAACAAATTCCTCCCCAAGTGTTCTGACTCTCCCAAGTATTCTCATCCCGGTTACTACCTCCCGTATGACAGGACACTAGCGTGTGCCGGTGAGGTTGCCTCGTTCAAAGACTTATTCCTCATATCTCATGCAACTGCTCTTACTCCCGACCCAGATATAGCCTCGACGTACTGGTTCCCCCTCGCACCGCATCTCATGTTTATGAACACATTACTGTACCTGTCCCCTAAAGTGATACTCCATCTACATCCTCAAAAAACGTATCCGGAAAACATTGGACCATCTTCTATTTTCTCATTCCAACTCTCTCTTCCTTTATGTGTGACTTCAATTGGGCATCATGCCCGGTTGCTAAAAGGTTGTGGTACTCTCTCACCTGTCATGGACTCAGCCAAAGCTTCTGCGACTCATTGGGACTGTACTCAATCGCTCATCCCGACCGGATTCACAATGGTAATTCCATCTTCTTCTGGGATTGATTTTGACAACACTTTCCTGACAATAATCTGCCTGATCTTTCTCCCCCGCTTCTCAATCGTCTTCTGACCAGGTCCTTGTCTAACAGTGGTGAATCTCTCTGGCTGTTATCAGATGAACCCACTCACCGCGTCGTCTGGCATTTAATCAAGCCGACTGCAGAGGTCTCCAAATGCAGCCCAGTCAGCTTATAAATGGTCCTACCTTATCACTCTTTGCTCAAACATTCAACTATCTGTGAACGGGAATTTCTTCAAGAAAATTGTCTCCCTATGCAGCGATTATATACTCCCCTCTCGTCTTCATTGTCCTAAATCCTTCTCCGCCCTTGGTTACTCAGAAGCTTGTGGCGAGGCAGTTGTCATGAAACACTTGCCATTTGACAACCTCAAGACAAGCAAGCCAACTGAGGGCATCTAGTTCTCACACTCGTGACAATGTGTATCTACCCTCAGGAAGAGAAAAACAACAATTTTCTATCTCAAGTCTGAACTCAAACTTCCTCCTCTCTCAAATCTGGTGGCGTTAATCCAAGTACTGTTCTGTGGTACGTTCCCTCCATCCTCCCTTCCTCAATGGCGCCTCACTGATATCTCGCACGTTGAAAAGCTTTTGAGTAATCCGGTGTTTTTGCGCTTAAAATTCTATGTTCCGTAAACTCCATATCTTACCCCTTAAACCCGTGCACCCCACTGTCCTGTGATCTGTGTCTAATTCTCTGAACACACAAGGGAGAGCTTGCTTCAAGTGATCTCAGATCATCTCGCAACCGTCAGAACGCAAGCCATCAGGCTCAAAGCCTGCTCTTGCTGTCTTGCTCACTCTCTCTTTTTTCACCCTCTATTTGCTCAGGTATTCCATCTTGAAATGCTGCAACATACACTGCCCTGATAAAAAAGGTGAAATACGATCTGCACGACAACAATAGGCTTTCCAATATCAGCAAGGTTATGTCAATCATCGTCTACAATGAACATTCCTTTCTCCAATGGCTTTGATTATCGATCATAAATTGTCGGTTTCAGACCAGGTACCTACTGATATGTGGCTTCTTCCCATCACTGATGGAGGCTCCTAATGCAAAGAAATGACGACGTATCGAATTCACGTCTTATTACAATGTCTGGACCTGCCCTAATCTTCCATGTCCAAGCATCTCAACGTCATTGGCTCACAGATTCCTCTTGTGCACGTCACTAGTGCGTAAATGGAGTTTCATCCCTCTTTTCAGCTTTGATTCTCAAGTGGTTTCTGGGCTTTCTTTTTCTGGTTGTCATCAATATTCTGGAATCCTAATCTTTGCTATGATACTCTGGGCGTAACAAATCTTCATCCTCAAGGAAGACACTTCTTCGCTAGCAGATCTGAATAAATATCAAAACTGGTCACATGGACATTTCAATTCAGACAATTCACTCTCTTTTTCTTCGAAGCCGTTAGAACCCCTTACTGTGCATTTTCACATTGGGAGTTTTCAAGCTTCTGTCACTGCATAGACTTTCGGGAAAGGGTCAATTATCGCTCCAAAGCCGCACTGGGAATACCTTCCGTCTAAGTCCTTCTCGCCATCTCTTGACTACCTGAATTACAAAGCATTTGCCGTACCCTGAGAGTACTGTCTCCTCGGTGGGCTGCTCATTCTCTCGGTACGTGCACCCAGATTTGATCATCGGCATGTCCCAGCTATGAGAATAACTTGACCGTCACTCAATGCAGGTTGGTCGTGGTTTTCTGTTTATCTTTTCTCTTCGTCCTCCGGCTGCCCCCGCTGTTGTCTGCATATGTACCAACCATATTTCGCAGCCGCTCAGGTCCGAACAACCTCCATTCTGGTAAATAACAAATTACGAACACTGCGCCAACATTCATCTTATTCTCTTTTTTCCGCTTTGAAATAAACTTCCCTCCTCTATTACTTTCCCATTCTTCCACCAGCTTTCAAACCAGCTGTTCCACCACCTTATCATCCCCCATCCAATCCTTCGATCTTCTCTACCGCCGATACTCACCAACCACTTCTTAAAATTCCCCCCTTTCCTCTGAGTCCATGTAAATGTCCATCTTCTTCCCATTTCCCGTCCATCCCCCCATTCCACAGATCTTCTAAAATGTCTGTTCCCACTGTTTTGTCCTCCCATCCCGCCTCTTTCCAGCGCCTTTGGTGCGTTGTGTTTAGTCTCAATACGACCTCATGGATACAACACAAAAGAAAACCAACTACTGCCGTGTTTCCGATGCATGGTCCAAAGGTTAAGCCATTTCACGGTACAATCCGTCGAGGGTTGGCAAGCCAAACAACCTTCCTCGGGGTTGCACCGCCATTTCGATTTGCATTGGCAAGCTCCCGTTCATTAACTGAGAAAATCCCACGTTTTTGGTTGTGCAGAGGCAAGCCATTGTCTATCAGCTAATTTTCCAAAGTATTTCAGCTTCTGTCGAAACTTGGAGTCCATTTGTAAAATCTTTATCATAGTACAACTATTTAGGTGCCAAACGTCACTATTTCCCAGTGGTCTTCTTCTTTCTACCTGACCAAACATTCCCGGATGGATTACGTATTTGTTGAATCCGCATTATTATTCCTCTCACTTAATATAATGATGCATTAATCTTTGGTTGTCCATAAATGCCCAGTTTTCTCTTTATCTGCTCCTCATGCAATACATAACCTTCTCCATGAATATGGCGGAAAATTAATTTGTCTGATGGATGTACAACAAACACATGTTAATCAGGTAAGGACTTATGCATACAGTGCTTTTTGTAGAAGAATCTGTATCTGTGCTGAAAATTCAGATGCTGTGGGCTAAAGCAACCTCTGCCAAGATTGCACTCGGTGTTGCCGTTGTCTTCCCATGGATAGTCCAGCGTAGAATTTTGGCATTTATTCAGGTGCCGGTGATAGTCACTAATATCTTCACGAAGGAGACATGGATCTTTAAATGGATCATCAAAAATGGATGCCTAACGTCTTCCAGGGATTAACAATGAACACACCTCAGCACTGATAATCACTTGCTTCAACACAGATGACAGTTTTTATGAGCTGGTTCGAGGCTTTAACCCAGGCTAGAAGCTAGACGAGGCACCGCACGCTCATTGCCATCGTATCATTCCTTTCTCATGACAACTCAACTGATCTGTTTAATATGACTTTCTGTACAGATTGATCGAAAACCGTCAGGTCTGTGCGTTACTAAGCCAGTTTTCTTGTTTGATTGATCGGAAAAAAAGTAAAATGAAACCAAGTTTCTCGTGATGTGATGAGTGCAAATGATTGTGCGGATGTTTATTTCATTCAAATTTTATGGCCTCTAAATGGACAACGTTCCGTAAATGTTATGCACATATATTATACAACACCCAATTTCTAATTTCTTCACTCGGCATATCTATGATATTTCCACTTGTTTTATTTTTCTTTTTCTTTTGGTTTTTTATTTTAATGTCTCATAGAGTAATAAACTTTGGTTGTCCTCCGTTAGACTGTCTGTTGAATTCATGCGCTTAATTTTCATTTCTTAAAAGTAAATTAAACTTTCGCATTCATATCTTTCATATGTCCTCTCTCAAAAAAATTTTTTGTAATTTGCATATTCTTAAATCTCATTGGCAACTTTGAATTTGTCTCCGACGTGGTGTGTTCCTTGACATTTTCAGTGAAAATGTGATTCCAATTTATAAAAACCTCGGAAGGTAGTGATAAAACATTGGGTGAGCTGGATAATTAGGATAGTGGGCAGAGATCATTCTAAGTGTATTTCTGCTTATTTGTTTTTGCTGGAAGAAAGAAATTCCTTATTAAAATAGATTTGGTTGCACTAAAGCTTGTTTTGTGCATAAAGTTGAGATTGCTCTTAATTTATCATGTCATATTGTGTGCGCTCTTTGGACGTTTGTCTCTTATCTTACACAGTCTCAATTTACTGTGCTGTCAGTTGTGTCATCATAGTTTACCCTTGTGAGCTTTCTCTTTCTTGCATATGAAAATGTTATTTGTGTCAATAAATCGGAAAATTTTATATTCAATTATGTCTTGTCTGTGCCTGTTTTGGCCAAAGGGAATGCATAACTGCTGAAATAGGCCAGTGGTTGAGTCAGTAAAGTATACTGGGTGAAACTCAATATTGGAGGTTCATGAGTAGAGAGGTCTTGGTAATGTCTGCAATGTATTTGCCGATCATTAATTTTTTGGCTCTTGTTCAGACCCTGGCAGCTGCGAGAGAGTTAAAATTACACGATGCCATTCAGTTTCACCTCTGATACAGCAATGAATAAGTCTCCCAAGGTCACGTCAATAGTAGAAGATTTTGAAAAAAGGCTCTTTTGCCAAAGTTGAGTTATGCAGTTGTTGATACAACATTGATATAGAAATGAACATTCTCTTTTTAGTTTAGATGAGTAGTTATCAGACGCAAAGTTAAAATATAATCACATATGGCTTAGACCTTGGCACTGGAAGCGCTGAGGAAATAGGTGGAAAAACATTGCACAGCGCAAGTCGTGCTCATTGTTCCAGTCTATGTTTCTCATCAGTCCACCCTAATTTCAGTATAACTGATTCCCGTTAGAGTTGCAAATGAATGTCTAGATGGACTATATTGCTGAACATCTATTGCTAATTTTGAAGAGGTATTTCTGCCCGAAAATTGAATGAAAGTAGTGTTAGGATATTCGGTGTGTAGGTGTGTGTACATCGTAGCGTGCAATGTATGTTTAAAATTCATATTTCTGGTCAACGTTTCCGATTGACAGGAAATTTTACATAGAGTGCTCCGCCTGTAAAAAAAAATTTATTCATTCATAGTGAGTCATGTTCGTGGGAAACGCGGACACCGATTGGAAATAGGTTACACCTCAATAACTCCAAACTGCTCTGAAAAAAATTGAAATGTATTACGTCCAATAGGGAATTAAAGATAATGTTCTATATGCATTTTTTTTATTATTGGTGCTTCATTATACATATTTAACAACGAGTACACGCTGTCATGAAAGAAAAATTTTTCTTGCATAGTTAGTTCAAATGCACAAACTAATTATCAAGAATATTGAGGCTCCTCCTATAAATTTTTTCATGATTAATTATGCTCATAGGTCAACATGCAGTGCATCTGAAAAATTCGAAAACAGTTGCACATTAATGCTCCGAAACGACTATATGAAAATTTGAAACATTCCAGTCTGTCAATATTCCCTTGGAATAAAGTGTTAATATCGATGTCGGTCTAATTTTCTGAATTCATACAACAGTAAATATGCTTGGATTTGATCCATAATGGAATTTGAATGTTCTCGATGGCAATTCTTGGTCGATTGACACATAATATTACCATATGCGCATCCTCTCTGCAATGTTCTGATAATATGCATTATAGGTCATGGTACATGCGATCTAGAAAACTCCACCATCTTATTTTTCTGAACCATCTCATGAAAGATGAGACCTGCTCATTGGCAACTTACATCCCATGGGAGTAAATTAATTGCATAACAAATCGGTGCCCTTCATTTAACGTCATAATTACCGACACACTTATCGATATTGCGTGATATCTTTTATTTCTTTTCTCATAAACTGTTTGGTTCGAGGACATTGAAATTTTTCACCATGGTCGTCTCTCCTGTAGAATATTTAATATGACAACACGATGTCAGTAGGGTGTACAGTCCAACCATCTTGAAAAACCAAAAACGTTGCCACTCCACATCTCAATCCGTTGACTGTGCAGGGTACGTTAATTTCTATGAATACATCTACTTTTAACTGTGTACATTACTTTTTTTTAATGACAAAGGGCTCAGGAGCGCTGGCACCACATAATTGCGAAAACTGGAATGTATCGCAACTCTGTGTTCTATTTCCTGTCATTACACTTTCCATCGCATCAGTTTTTTGTCATAAAATCTGTTGAAAAAGGGGCTCCTTACAAGCTCAAGTCTCGTGCATATAAAAGGAATATGTAATACATGTATGAATATATTATATATTTAATACTTTTTTATATATATATTATAATATAAAGAAGAAGCTTTTGTGTTGGTGACTTGCAAATGAATAAGAAATTTTTCAAAGTATCTGTTAGTGATGTGTACTGTTGTTTGTTTTCTGTTTGTTTTTTGTTTTAGTCTGTTTATACCGCTACGTCAACATTTTTAAAAACGATCTCAAGAACTACACAATGGTAGAGTTTGTCATAGAAGAGCGTCATTGTTTTTGAAGGTCAACATAGGCAAAGGTCAACAACGACCAACAAGTCAACATAGGCAAGGAACTAGGTTATGTATAATCCTCATATTGTTCACATCCCATTCGACTTGTAATTTGAAGAGAGATTCTGCCAGTATCAAGCGGCTCACTGGAATAATTCAAACCAAATTATTTTTTTGGTAACTAGCAAAAGGACAAAACGCCTTGATTTCTAAGTTGTCATTTTTCATCGCGATTCACCTGAAAGTTGGAAAGTCTGATTATTGGTTCATTGATTCAGCCATTAATTATTTTGATGGTAAATCTTGTTTTATTAATGGATTTTGACCAAGTATAGGTGCTTCCGCACGCGTATATTTTTATTCTGTCATCTGTCTGTTTTGTCTGTCAGTCACATAAGCACGAATTTTAAAAACGATCTCTCAACCGAACCACCACTGATGAAGTTTGAACACAGGACGCGCTCTTGTTTGAGGATCAATAATAGGCAATAGGTAACTCATCTTAGGTGAATTTTCTAATAATCCTAAAATCTCAAATTATTTTTCCAATTGACTTGAAATTTGAAGAGTAGATTTGCCATAGTGTCACTGCAATTAACACGCAATTATATTTTGAGGTCAAATTTGTTTTATGGATTTTGCAAGTATTAAAAGTGCTCTGAGCAGGACTTTGATTGTTTGTTATTTATCATTCAGGTCTGCAGAACAACCATGCAACAACATTGCTGTCTCTTTCAAAACATTGAGGAAGATATAAGGAGTTAATGTTGGAAAAAAAAAATTAAAATCCTAATTGGCCTCTTAGTACACATTTAGCCGAAATTTGGCATCACAAATTGCATAAAAAGCACAACTCAAGCTAATTTTGATTTCCTGATTGTCTCAGTGACAGAAAAAAAGGTCCTAAGGGAATTTCTTCTGGGGTAAAGTCAACTGAAATTATGGAAATCAATGGCCACTACCCCCCCCCGCTTCGGGGAAAAAATGAAATTGTAAAGATATGATATTTTTTAAATATGTATATAGTTTTTTGCATTTACTAAATTGTTCTAGTTATGGGTCAGTATATTAGGATATCAGAATAATTTATAAAAATGTGAAATGTCTTGAAATGGTAAATAAAAAATTAGTATTATTTGTCCAAAAATGTCCAATTTTTTTGTCACCGAAAAAAAAAAAAAAAAAATATATTACCTGATAACTGGATGGTCGGATCAAAAAAAAATGAAAACGTCTGAAGACCTGATGAATATTAATCTATGGGAATAACATATATTTAATTCGTAACTCACAAAAAATGAAAAATTCACATATCGGGGATACATATTCTGACGAAGGTTTAGAAATGGAAAAACTGCTAATTCGCGTTAACACTAGAACTACAATCCAATTATAAACTCGACTATGACTGCATGTGAGCGAAAAATAAAAGCGTATTAAGTTAGAACTGACAAGTAGTCGCGTGTCATCCCTCGATCTATTGTACACATGGAGTGGTTTGTCGGCCAGACCCTGCCGTTCCATAACACAACGGGCTGGAGTGCACTCCAGTTTGCCTTACTTGCATGTGCATCTCGGCTAGCATATCGTCCTGGCAAGATTGCACCTAATGAAGTAACAATCTTTTCAAGGAGCTGGAGCTATTGAGTTGATATGGACAAAACCCTCGGTCAATCTTCTAACCAACCAGTCTTGGAAAGAATACATGCATATTGACATCTTGACGAATTCAAAAGACCACTTAGAAAACTTTGCCCGATCTGGCAAAATACTTTAAGAACCTATTCACGCTCTGGTTCTAGTATAATGGACATGCTAAACCTCTACGAATACTCGGCAGAGCGCACTGGACTGGGCTTTACTCTACAAAAAGGAGCCCATCAGAATTCTGCCTTAGCCTGACAGCGCTCGGGCCAATACAACACCTTATGTCCAAATCTGCGAGGAGTGATCTTCTGCACAGATGTCAACTCTCAACTCCAACATACCAGATGTCCAACAAGTTTGATGAGGGGTCCATGTGTCGAATATCAAAGTGATATCGCCTGTGGGACGTCTTTATGTCTTGACCTGAATCATCCGAAAAGTTTGATGAGAAGTTTGAAGACCGCGGGGGTCACAATGAGGGAGGGAATGACAGAGCACAACGGCTGGTATGGCTACATCAATCCATGCCTCAGAAATAAAAAAATTGGGCAATTGCAAGAGCTCACAGGTGTGAAACTAAAATGGAACAGAAAGAAGGACATGACCAAGGCAATGAAAATCTCGTGGACTGGAGGAACACCACTATAGCATCTTCATGATTTACGACGGAATCCGTTCGATAGTGAATCCAAAATCTGAGGCACATGCACTGAGTTCATGCAACACCACCGTCACGCGGTCGATAACAGCCACAATCTTAGAGCCAAAATATATGAAATCTATTTGGATGGAAACACTGCGAGATACCATTAAGAATTACAAGTTGTTCACCTCTCGGCATGAAGTCATCTGTCAAGATTGATGGAAGCACGTCCAAGTGCACCCCACAAATTCTCTTACCCAGAATACTGAACGTTGATCAGAAGCAAAGAAACTGGAGTCAGCCTTCAAATAATGAACTGTCAGCTTCCCCACCAACCCACTCTTTGATTCCCTCTCTTTCAGCCACGGAGCACACAACCAGTCTCTGATGCCATCTGGGATTTTTGATCCGCATCCAGCCAGACTATCCCCAATGATGGGCAACATAAAGTTTTGGATGCGCGGGAAACTTGTTTCAATAAAACAATTCGCATGGTCTCGTGATCTACATAAAGAGACATGACACGCCGACCAGTCTCTGAATTATGTAACGAAGGGAATCGGAGATTGCATAAGTCCGTGTGTTTGATGTTATGAGGATACCAACAGGAAGGACATGACACCAGAGACGGTTAAGGGAAGCTTGGAACTCAACTGTGAATTTACCAGCTCATGCGAAGAAGGAACAGTAGTTCTTGCCATAGTGCAGAATAAATCACGATATTTTTTTTGATTGAATGAAAGCTTTAAAGAAGATTGAGACACCATCCTCAGGATGTGATTCTGATTGTAACTGAGGCCTTGCGTCTTGCTATTACTGTCACGTACACTGTGTTAGTTGGTATGCACAGACTCCTCGTCCTCCTAGCTACAGCAAGTTAGAATCCCATGACTCTCCTTTTGTCCCGAGCCAAAAAGACACAGAAGCTCGCAATCGCTGGAACATCAAGGCACCAAAATATTTGGTAAGCATTCAAGCAAAATACTGTTTTCTACATGCATTCTTGGGGTGCGACACGACCATATGTCTTCCATAGGATTGAAAGGGGAGCTTCCTCAAAAAGTTAAAGCAAACACACATTCATGACAAGCAAGGTGTGATATCTATCCAAACGCTTCCGTTGTTGGCAGATCGGAAAATACTTGGTGATAATCTAAACAACGGAAAGTACTCCACATGGACCAAAAAAATCAAGCGGTCTGAAAGGTGGCTTGGAAGCTTACCCTCTCTACTGCAACACAGACGTTCACAACATCAAGAGAGCAGCAAAGTACACAGCCTCGTGTATCTTCAAGTCCAAGCACTGGAAGGGATGCTTAATGACCTTCTGTCGACACGATGGGGTCAGAAGTAGTGACGAGGTTTTTGTGCCACTTCAGAACATCAATATCTCAGCCTCCTCTGAAAAAGACTGTTACGTGTCATTAGTCAACTCCCCAGGCTGAATAGTAGCACCATCGAAGCCCAGCAGAAGCAGCAACATTTAGATCAGCTGCAGCTTAGGGAACTGCAGGGGCCTTGGGCTGTACAAAAAGCTCCATGTGAAAAATGATGAGGTAGATAGACATTAGATCGAGTATCTATAAACTTTAATAGGCTAGATTTTTTCTCACATGTTTATACGTAAGTTTAAAAATGGATGTATGTTTCTGGTTTGAATAAGCGAATTTTATTTTTCTATTTTATTTTGAAACTTGACTTCCGTAGGCAGATTGATGGCCGATGGAATTGTGAATTCTTGTCATGTTTCATGATATACTATAATTATTGTAGTTGCTGGCTTGGATTTAATCTTGTGTCTTCCATTTATTCTTATTTTTTTGGTCCAGGAGCAAAATACAGTATAGTAAATTATATTTTTTATCGGGACAAAAATACATTTGACAGAAAGCTAATAATCTTTATTTATTTTCAACCCTCAAATACATTTCACATTTTATATTATCTTGGCATAAAATAACTGGACCTAACTAGAAACAAAATTAGAAATGTCAGAAAAAACATATATTTAACATCTTAAAATATCAATTTCCAATTTTCCA
>CM068967.1:78720888-78731820 GCA_035128595.1 Eptatretus atami
TCCGAACCATGCTGGACCAATTCAAGAAAGGACGGAAACGGACTGGGAACATTTCTAACAAGTTTTATTTGCAATAAATGAAGACACAAAGCAAGACTTAACGCGAATATGCAAGAAGTATTTGCAATGATCAAAAAACACTTATTCAGTTCTACTTAAAGACGGGCCCACATGCAGACACACACACAAATGAAAAGAAAACCAACAGAAGGATTAGATCCTCATGCAGGCGCATCCTCGTCACCTTGCTCTCGCAGGGTCTTAATCGCCACTGTTTTTTTTTCCCTGCCTTGACTTGGAACAGGCCAACAACGTTCTGCTTCTGTCACTTCCAACATCACTCACATCATCGAAATGCGCACTTCTACACGCTACGGATCGCTTGTGCTAGTACTAGGTATTCAAATAGGAGCTTGGAGCGATTTCCATTGCGTAACGAATTGCGATTTTCCAGAATCGACTTCGTGGACTAATGAATAGGAAAATCGTCGAAATATGATCGGTTTTGAGGGATCGATCACATACGACTCAGTACTGTGGAAAATCTGGAGTGAAAATCTGAAATGTGAGAAATCGACGATGTTTTACTTTTTCCTGGTGTGTCGACATCCAATCAGCTTGCTATCGCTTGCCAATCAGCCGTTCCTTATCAAGCCGTTGGTTGGAAGTGCTGCTTGAGTGCTTAGGCCCCTTGCGAGCGCTTTCACAAGCTTCGAGTCTCGACAAGCTTCCAGTGGCTCGGTGCAAAATAATTATAGATCACAATGAGTAAAAAAATATATAATGTGGTTAGCAAAGCAATGAATTCTGCCACCCTGCATGGTAGGATAGCCGAGAGCGATCGCACACTGCACGTCTAAGCTTATCTCGCCTGGGTCAAATCCGGACCAAGCTATAAACTTCAACAGGCAAGGGTGATGATTCATCATTTGTGTGCCGTCCTCGGATGTAGTTTAAAGCTGGGAGTCCCGTCTGCCGGAAATTTCCCGTCCTCTCCTCTCCTCCTACCTTTGCCCCCCCTTTTCTCTCTCCCACCTCCTACCCTTTCCCACACTCTCTTCTCCCACACTCTAACTTTTCCCCACACTCTACTCTCTCCCACCCCTCTAACTCTCTCCCACCTCTATCCCTCTCTCCCACCGCTCACTCTCCCACCACTCGAACCTCTCTCTCCCACCCTCTCTCTCTCCTCTCTCTTCCTCGTTCTCTCTCTCTCTCTCTCGTCTCTCTCGCTCCCCCCACTCCTCCTCTTTCTCCCACACCTCTCTTTCTCCGAACCTCTCTCTCTGCTCTCTCCCACACCCTCTCTCTTCTCTCCCAATCCTTATATTCCCATCAGCGAAGCGGATGGTTTAATTTACCAGTATTAAAGAGCCATTACTGAAAAATCGTGCCCAAATTCAATAGCAGCCTTAACATTTGTGTGATCTACAAACAGTGATGTGTATACGTTTACTGCCTACCCTTAGCTAACCAATTATTACATGCAAATGATGGGATGAAAAGATGATCCTTTCTTAACTGCAACTCTTGGAATGTAGTTCCGGGGAGCTTATGGGAACATGGCGTGTCGTCTGTCGTCCATTTATCCATCTGTCGTCCGTCACAATACTTTTCACTACTCTGAAACACACATGCCGATTTCGAATGAAACTTTGGGCACAAGCCTTGCATCACCCATGAACGTACTAAGTTTGTTCATGGCTATGAAGAAAATAATCGGGGTCTGAGGGGTCTATGGAGGGGTTTTTTGTGGTGGGTGAGAAAGTTTCCCCCTCCAAAGAGATATTTGCTTCCCTTTCTCAGACGTACAGCATCACACAATTCCGTTGAATAACTTGACTACAACCTTACAACGCTTTGGTGTACCAAAGTTGTTCATTCTCTTAAATAAGAGTTCAGTCTTACGCCTGCATTCGTTTCGTCCTTGCTTTCGTGCGCTGTCTAGCCGGGTGACTGTATATGTCTTATTAATACGTACTTCCTGGAATGTAGCCTTTCCGACCTTTAGAACCATGCTGATAACCCTTTAGACTTTTGAGAGACGCCTCTGAAGACACGAAGACCCCAAAAAGACCTGTAAGATCCAAAAGACCCTCAAGACCCCTCAAACTAAAAGACCTGAAGACCCCAAGGAATAATAAAGACCCTAAACACCTAATAAAGTTTCTAATAAGTCACCAAGGAACCCAAAAGAGACCCTAAAATAGCCCAAAAATCCCAAAAGTCCCAAATAGACCCCTAAAAACCAAGAAGACCCAGAAGCCAAAAATACACTGAAGCCCCTAAGCCCCTTGGAACCCCTTAAGACTTATCATTTCGAACACTTTACACCTCAGACGATTTAGACAAACTTAGACCCTTGACTAACTGAGAGCCACTTGGATGAACCTTCTTATATCGCAAATAGAAATTTAAGTAAATATAATACATCAGCAAGTATTGACGAAATAAATTAAGAAAAGCAATGTTGTGCTATTATGAGTGGGTGAAAATATGACAACACAGCAAATCTGTGACGTCAATCTTCTCGCAACGCGACCGCTGTGGAAGAGGCGAGCTCAGCGAGACATCCACGCTCGTGCTAAGAAAAGATCTTGGCTCGTAAGGGGTGTAAGGGGGTTGCCCCCCAAAAAGAGGTAGTTGATTTCTTCCAGAACACTATACACAGACAATTCGATGAAAGCTTGACCACAACATCATCCATCCCGACGTACGTGAACTTTGTTCACGACATTGAAAAAAAATGGGGTCCTACGTGGGGGTTGCCCCCACCAAAATATGTATTTGCTTTGTTCCCTCTGAAATCCACACATCACTATTTCGATGAAAGCTGACCAACACATTACCTTTAATTCTGCCTCGTGATGTTACGAAAGTTTGATCATAGGCATGAAAAAAAAAATCATAGGTATTCTTTCTTTCTACATTACATATTCTGTGGGTCATGTCATGCCTACGCAGTGGTTCCCCTGAATATCTATCCAGCCGCTACGGAGGTGACGTCCAGGGGTACTGTCCGCCTATGTTTTTAGATCCCTCGTGGAGATCGAAGTCTTAACCTCACAGTTTGTTTTGTTCTTCCATTCTCTTTGGACTTTTTTGTTTCACAGCCAACCCATTTTCAAAATCGCAAACTTCCCTGAAACTTGGCCTATATATGTGAGATACCCCTGCGCTAGACAGTAACCATCTCCTGAGTTTGGAAATCCTCCCAAAAAAATAAAAGTATGAGCGTCAAAAAATTAATCTCCGTGCTAATGAAATGCGCGCTAAAGAAAGTTATCTTCGGAACACTAGGCAAGCTTTTTTGAATTCTGTTTGCGGGAATCGAACAGGGCCAACTTAGGCAGAGTTGCAATCACCGCGCACATATGATAGATAATCACTATCAGAACGCAAGATCAATTTTTTAAATGACGTCAATTCTATTTTTGACATTTTTTTGTTTCAGCAACCCAGAGTTTTATCGATATCTTCGTGAAACTCTGCCATGTATATGCAGAAAGCGCTCACGCGCAGGCAGGTAACTCGTCCCTCCGCATTTGGGAAATTCTTCCTAGAAAAAAAGTTGACGTAATAAGATCGCCGCTATGGAAATCGCCTTATACATTATCTCTCGGAAACTAGGCAAGCTGTTTGAATTTTTTTTTTGCGGGAATCAAGCCGGGATCTAGCCACAGATAAAATTTATCGCAAAACCTGATCACATTCACAGATGACGTCATTATTCCTTTTTATGGACGTTCATCATTAAGATGACGAGGATATTGGCTCATTTGAGCCTTGTTTGGTGTTAGAGGTAGCTCTCTTAGCGAGGAGACTTTAAACACGAGGGAAGGAAGGCCATTCGGTCCATTCAAGGCATCTGCAGTGGTTGCCCAACATATGGCTTTTTGTCCATTCTCATAGTCCTTTTTAAATGCTGGAACTTCGACAGGAAGTACGGCGTTGCCATTTTTTAAAAGTCTTGTCGGTGAACTCGCCGGTTCAGACAACTGACCTCCCAGACACAGAGGTGAACGCTCCAACCATTCCATCACCGAGGTCCTCCGATGGCAACACAATGGGAATCACAAACCAAAAGAAATTCCCCCTTTATCATAAAGCTTCAGAGAAAAAGAAGACTTCTAGTTTGGTGGTCATCAGGAAACTCACCCGTCACGGTAAGAATGTGACACGTGCCCTGAAATTCTTTAATGCCGAAAGGGAAAGCCTTGTTAAAATTGCCATTGGGATCATCGATTTCATTCATGTAGAATTGAGAGTTTTTTTAAATTGATTTGTAAGCCAGCCTGTGGGGGCTAATTGGCTGCAATCTTTTCTGGGGGCACAACCTGTGCCGCGTGATGGCACGTGCTCTCCCCTGTTACCAGGAAACAGCACCTCATTTTGCGACCTCGGAAGATGGGAGGCCGAGTCCAACCCACCTGGTTTCATTTAACAGCACGAATGTGAGCATTGAACTCTAAGACCCTAAGATTCTTAAGCCTAGCCACGCAACATTCAGGCCAACACCAGCGAAATTAATAGGTGTGAGGTGAGGAAATTTCAATGCAATTCCCTTATTTACCCTCCGCCACATAAGCGTGGACTATAGGTTATGTTTTCACTCGCTGTATGTTACTTGGTAAAAAAAAAAAAATTGGGTCAAGTATGTTGATGCTGTTCATTTTACTTGGGTGAAAATCGAAGATTTTTTCAAGTATGTTTTAGTTGGCTTTGTGCGTTATTCTGTCTGTCCGTTTTGGGTTGGTGTATAAGTGTCAAATCACCTACATGGTCACTAATTTTTAAAACGATATTAAATAAACTTCACCACATGGGAGAGTTCCGGTCATAAACAATGAAGCTTATTTTGTGGAGGCCAAAAGCCTCAACATAGACCAATGTCAACAACTTTGTCAAACTTTTCCTAAAATCCTCAATCTTTCATTGCCGATTGACTTAAAATTTCGCAACAGGCTTGTTCATATGCAGCTCACTGAATTCACTCACAAATTTAATTTGAGTCAACAGAGGCTTCCAACAGGTCAACATGGCCGCGAATTGCTAAAACCCTTCAAGTTTTCATCCATTGACATGCGGAATGTGAATAGAGGATTTGGATAGCAGGTCATTGAAATCAAGCCATCCGATATTATTTTTTGAAGTCAAACGATCAACATAGGCTCTTATTTTGAAATTAAGAGACAGGGCAAAGAAGCTAAAAACTAATAGTACGGGTCTGTCTTAATAAAGTAACGGACTGAGCCTGCTGTGTGCGCCACTTACACAACTTGAAATGAACGGGTTGCGTCTACAGTCTTTTCGCTAAAATTCCAGCACTCTAGACCATATATGAATTGGTGAAAAAGGTTGAAATTGCTCTCATTGTGTGTATTTTTTTCAGGTCGTGTGCTTTAGACGTGGTCCTAAGTCTGAGGTCGTGCGCGCTATGAGTTCGTAGCAGAGAGCCAATCTGAAAGTTTCTTGCGCAAGCTTGGCAAATACAACCTTCCAATCGCTTCGCATGCTGCAAGCAGTCCTCGGTGGAAGAAAAACGATGTCCATACACGTGCATTTGAATGGCCGACAAGAGTTCAAAAAGAGGGAACGGAGGAGGTTGAAGATCTATGCGACGGTCCTGAAGACCTTCAATGAGCAGAACGGCAGACACATCGAGCGTGTGAAGCAGATGGGCAGCGCAGATGCGTCGCCTCACGGTGCCGGATAATTGCTGAGCTGAACTTTCCATCAACAAGGACACTTCTGGAGCATCAATCACATGAAAATCTCGAAAATGCGCAGTATGGGCAAAGTGGCCCCAAGGCGTTTATCCGAGGACCAGAAACACAAAGAAGTCCACTGTCTGTCAAATCCATTATCGAGCGGTGCTCGAGGACGATCCAGACCTGCTCGGGGAAGAGTCATTTACTGCGATTGAATCGTGGATTATTTAAATACGATCGCCAAGATCCATAACGGCAGAGTTCCGTCAGTGGGAAAAGTCTCGGCATACAAGACCAAAGAAAGCAGGAGTCGATAGTCGAAGGTCAAGGTATTGCTCATCGCGGTTTTTTGACACAAAAGGCATCCGCGCACTTCGAGTTTCTACCACAGCGGTCAACCATGGAATCAGATACGTGTACAAGGAGATCTCCGCACCTAAGAGATCAGTCTGGGAACAAGTAGGAGGGATCTCTGGGAAAACAATGCCTGGGTGCGTCCCACCAATGTAACAACGCCCTGCTTCACAGTGCATTGGCATTCCGATGCAGTTTCTGGCGGAGAGAAGGTGCCAACTCTGGAGCAACCATCCGTATTGCACGCAGATTGGCATTTTGATTGTTTCCTATTCCCAAGCTTCAAGGGGGTGATCAAGGGGAACTCATTTTCCCTGAAGTGTGGAGCCACAAAAGGGCCGTGACGTATGGGCTTCCGGAGGATTCCCAGAAGAAGCCTTCTGGGGGTGCATCAAAGGCGTGGAAGAAGAAGGATGGACAATTGTGTGATGACTGTGAGGGGAAACTATTCTGAAGGGGACAAGCTGTGATTTTCAATATATTTTTTTGGAATAAAACTTTGTGAAGTCGGTCCGTTATTTTTTATATGGACCTCATACATACAATACATAATATATATATAGATATTGTTGCGGTATCGGGATGGCGGGATTCTCACGCCACGGCCCCGTCCCTGATGGCGCCACCCTCAACCAACCACCGTTTTCCGGGGTGTATAACGCCGGCCCCGCTCAGCACAGGCCTCGGTCAGCGCCTTCAATCGGCGATACCAACGTAATCCTTGCACCTTGCAGTTTGGGGAAGTAAAATCCCTGGTTACAGACTGGTTTTGTCAGAAGACCGGAGCGGAGTGTCCAGTCTAACCTTTTTTGGTGTTATATGCCAATCGAACGGATCGTTCTTCGAACGCGACGACGAATTAATCTATAGCGGCATATTCTTGCGAATTAACCAGATTTTATGGCGAACATAGGAACACGGACACAAAGCAAAATTCAACGGACAAATTGTTTTATAACAATCCTCAAGCCCGTTCTAAACGTGGGGACCGGACTAAAAGGTTTCAAGGGGCCGCTCCACCGAAATATCCTTGAGACAACGTGCGACAAGACAGACAGACAAACAGCCATGCATTGCAAGACAGAGACAAGAGTAGCTTGGTGAGGTTCTATGGACGAGAGGACAGTGTCAAAAGGCACGAATGTCGCTCGCACAGGCGGAGTCCACGGATGCGAACTCCCAGCTTCTGAACCAAACGCCGCCTGGCAAAATGGCGCTTGTCCAATTTGTTCGAGACCTCACCGCACGCGGTCTCCCACGCGCTCTGCCCCACGCAAAATGTCAGAGGCAAACTTCGCCTCATATTAACGATGGGCCTCAGCCCGTATCTCTCTCCAGGGTTCAGCCAAATAACAATCCAGGCTGAACCATCCAGTGGTTCACCAGACCAAGGCCAAGTCCAGAGGTGCCCGAGCTCCCAGGCGGATCGACAACGGTCCAGACCGGAGTGAGTACTGGACGGAGGCTTCCAATCGGCCAACGCAGGCCGAATTGTCGATCACCTCCCACGAAGATCGATCGCCGCTCGAGGTGCAGGCAGCCCTCCTTAAACGTTCGCTCGCTTCGAAAACACGATGCAAGTCTTCGAGAGTGAACTGTTCTCCCACACAGCTCTTTTCGGAAGCCTTCAAGTTTCTCGCTTCAAAGTGACTCTGAGCACCGTCGTGGTTTCTCTCTGTTGCCTTCCCTGCCTTTCTGTTCGGCCGTTACCTCATGAAAATACAGACACCACTGCCCCGTGTACAGCCGACCTGGCGCCATTACTGCGCCAACAGTTTCACCACAGTTTCTTTTCGTTCGCTTCCTTCGACACACCAGCCCGCCTGGGGCGAAACCGCCCCAAAGCGCCCAGCCCCTTCACCTCACTGTCTCCCCTGGCCACAACCCCTGTCTCCAGGCCACACCCCCTCAGCCGGCGGGAGGGGCCCTATCCCGGATGGGTAGAACAAGAGGGATCTCTTGTTTCAACCACCAAACTGTACGAATACAAAAAACAGTCTCTCACACCTCCCGACACGATCATATAACGTCCCTGCATATACCTACACAAACCTAGCTAACGCACAGGGCATTTTAATGGGGGATCTGACAATCATATTAAAGTATGTCAACATAAGGGCCATTTCGTAACAATAATAATATATAAAATATATATTATAATATAATAATAAATATATATATATAAAAATAATACGCAGGCGTAGTGCGGCTGCCGTAATACCGGATACTCCGAGGCCTTGGGTTGGAGGACATCGCTTGAGGACGGACCCTGTTGCTGGCCGCGCTCTGAGAGGGTGTAGGCACAGTCCCGGAATCATGGCGAAACGCCCATCCTTATCCTGTGTCGTAAGAGGCGACCAGGGTTGCGCAGGAAGGCATCCGGCGTAAACCTATGCAAATCATATGCGGACATAACGGAGATCCGCTGTGGCGACCGCGACCGCAACGGGAGCAGCCGAAGGACGAACAACAATATAATATAATATAATATAATATATTGGTGGGCCGAGGGTCGGTGGTCGAGAAACGACACTAGTGGGGGAACTACGTCGCTCCCCAACCAACTCCTGAAAGTAGCCGTCGCCGCATAACTCCGCGAGCCGTGGGTCGATAAACCGACCGTGGTCGCCAATATCCAACCGCATTAGCGAGGGTCTATTTGTCTAATAACCATTTTACCGTAATTAACTACGTCCGATTTCGAACTAAACAGGCGAAACCAACGCCCTCGGCACGTCTTGCTCGAAACCGGGTCCGCACCGATGCGGTAGAGGTCCAATACCGACTACCAACGCCGGTTCGGTGCACCGAGCGGAAACTGCCCAAAAGTCGTACCGCTGGAATGAACGGATATCGGGGAAAACCCCGCCTAAACTCAGAATCGAACCATGCTGGACCAATTCAAGAAAGGACGAACGGACTGGGACATTTTTGTGATGATTTTATTTCACAAAAGAAAGACCACAAAACAAGACTTAACGCAATTAGCCCAAGAAGTGTACACATGATCCAAAAACACTATTCAAGTTCTAACTTAAAGAGCAGTTTTGGTCGCGTGAATGACTTCGGCGATTCGGAAAAAGTTTGAAGGCACATTAAAATCTGGGCAATTATTTCTTCCATTTGAAAACTCAAAATATCAATTCCCTTTAAGTCAAAACTGTTGCCAGATGATCGAAAAACAGTCCGCGGAAAGTTACCGAAGATGCTATGAACGTCTCCGAAAACTTCGTACATTCGGAAAAGCGTGTGAACAATGGCGAGTGCCGAAGCGAGAGTGATTCAGCTAAGCGATGAAAATTGAGTGTTTCCATCCGATTTGGCGAGGACGGTCGGAGGATAGGAATTTTATACAATGGAGTTTCGGCCCTACCCAAAAATTTGAGCCACTTGCAAGGTGCCAGAAATAACGGCCTATGTCGTGTAAAAGTGGAGGACTGGACTCGCCAGCTCAGGTGAGGACCGGAATAACCGCCCTGGAGCAGAAGGGCGAAGCTCGCTTGATGTTGAATTACGTAAGAATCCAGACCGTGAAAGCGTGGCCTCTCGCGATCCTTTCGACTTTTGGTTTAAAAAGCCAAGAGGTGTCAGAAAAAGTTACCAACAGGGATGAACTGGCTTTGGCAGCCACAGCGCAATAGGTGATCTTGTCGCTTTTGTGATTCTTCGCATGTCGGCTCTTCCATCATTGCGAAGCAGAATTCGCCAAGCGTTGGATGTTGCCCACGAACAGGCGACGTGAGCTCGCAAGAATAAGTAAGTTTGGTGAAATTTGACCTTTTATTCGTCGAGTTTATGGAATTTTCAAGTTGAGGACGCCTGGCGCGTATGGCGCGGCGCCTTTGGCTAAGATTCTAGGCCGCGGCGCTTTTTTCCACAAAGATGAGGTTTTAAAAATAATTTTCATCCAATATTATCATCACATGCCTGACTTGTTACGCTGTCGGATTTATGTAAAGATTGTTCGTGATGGCTGAATATTACGGTTTAATGACTTTGACAAAAATAATTTAAATAATGGCCGGTGAAGTTCCTGTGTGAATTGAGATTTTTGCTTCGAATTCGCGTTGCCGGGTTCGTTTTTAAAGTCAATTCAAATTCGTTTTCGGTTTTTTGCATCGCTTAGGGATGATTAACACTCGGTAGTGTGAAGTTTGTAAAATTTCCATATTTTATAGAGGTTTATGTTCGATGGGCGCAGGCCTAGGCGCCTTGACTAGATGTTAGCGCAACGCGCTTTTTCTAACAAAGATTTTGCTTAAGAAAGCAGGGAAAATTCGCCCGTTCGTTGTACAAATCCTAACTCCACTGCCTGGCGAATGTTTGATTTTCTTCGGGAGAAAATCGGGGGAGGTCGATTACCCATTTCCAGCATTATTCCGCAAAAACTGACGACACACGTACGAGGCATGATGTACACATATCCAAAATAACTTTGTTCTAACAATAATTCAAATAAAAGGTAATATAGACTGTTGCAAGGCCTCAAAAAAAAACAAAACAATGGCCCGCTCAATCTGGACACTCTGTTCAAATAAAAAGAGTGAGCCTCCGCTGTTGTTTGGAGAAGTGACTCCGTCACCATCCATAAATAGGCAGTGCGGCGTTTTTTCAACAGCTCGGAGAATAATTCGAGTTAATTTCAACTTAATTTTCCATAGTAAGGCAAAGCCACAATAGTTTTGCATCGGAACATTAAATGCACATATAACATTGATAAATTTCACAGAACGTCTGGTGACCCAAACCTGCTCTTTGAAAAAAGCCACACGCGACACCAACACAATGAAAACACAAACGCCAGGTCTTTATGGACCCTCGCACCTGGAGAAGAGACAAGCTGGGTAGAGTCATTGGGTACCTGCGC
>CM068967.1:78739203-78750019 GCA_035128595.1 Eptatretus atami
ATATATCATATCCATTATCTTATATAATATACAGTATATATTAACAGTATTATTGCTAACAGGCTCCTAGCGAAAGTTACTTTACCCTGCATAAATTTCTCGCACTTCCCTCTGCCCTCGCCCCCTGCCGCGCTATGTTCCGGAAACACGACTCAGAAGAGAATGATGGAGCACATACAGATACAATGAACAAATTAATATGTAAGTCGTAACAAAAACCTGTATAATTAAAGAGTTCCAAGAACAATGCTTCTACTGGAAGGCGTAAAGTGACTTTCAGCGCCACCGTAGTATATATATATAATATATATTATATATATGTATTTACATGCAATACACACTGTTGTATAAAAAGACAAATCAGCAGCAGTCTTAGCCTATGAGAGTGAAACATTCCATCGGCTGCGTTATTTTGGTGCCACAACTGCCCCTTTAGCAGCAAACAAAATTTGCCTCCGTTGCATTTAATCAGCGCTCGGCCTGCCATGCATTTTTGCCGTCACAGTGCCCCACGCAAACAGTGTAGGGAACGTTCTGCCTTCTCATCTATTCCAATCGATTGAACCCGTGTCTTACATACCACACATCTCTGCTGGCCGCACCTCCCGTTCAATCAAATGCAGAACAGCACGCACGCATTGCCAGTTCACCCATCTTGAGCACCATCAGTCGCTCTAAAATAATGAGACTACGAGATTGCTCATCTGCCCCCCATGACAAGGCCAGCATATTCCCTCTGCCAATCTCCCTACAGTTACCCCTCTCACAGCTAACTTGCGTTGAATCAAAAAAAATGGATAGCCTTTTATGACCAGACAGAAGAAAATCAATGACGCCGCCTCAACAGCGAAAAGAACCAGCCTGTGCTGCGCCCCGACCAGCTCTAGCTGCTCTGTCTGAGGCCTGTCTGAAGTATTTTAGATCCTTCCTTACATTTCCTTCCGTGCAGAATTTATCCGATTAGTCCTGTATATAAACGTTTTCTCTTTTTTTTGACCATGGCTTGCCTCTCCTCTAATCAGATGTACAACATCAGTGCTAACTTTCCTCAGCCAGTCATCAAAATTTTTTTTAAATTGTTTATAGGACTACACTACCGAGGCAGTCTCGTGCTAAAGAGACCTAAAATCCATAAAATCACCTCCACACGAATAAAGAAAACTTTCATTTCACGCGTTGGACCAAATGTTACTGGTATCCTAATTCAGCCCACGTGACGTTTGCCTGCTTGCTAACCGGTTGTTTCTAAGAAACAGCCTGGGAGTCAAAAGCCAGCGCCCTGCGCTAAGCCTGTTCAGGTAAGCATTCCAATCAGCCTCCATCGACAGCACCTGCGTGTTCAACCTTTCCTGTCGCACAGTGATCTGCAGTCCAGCCTGTCAGCGAGGTTGTTATAACTTTGCATCTCGGTTCTCTTCCTGCTCTGCACTCTCGTCGAGTCTGATCTACAAAGCTCATTATGTTACCTTATGCACTTGTTAAATAATACAGATCGATCATCATCTATTCGCGAAGTACATGCACAACTGCTAACTCATTTTCATCAAACTGATGAGTTTGTCAGATATTTTGCAATTGAGCTTTAGCCATTTAGCACATTCTGCATCGCATCACGGGGGGGATATAAATCAACTGCTTGTAATATCAAAGACTAATTGGCCCGGGCGTGCCCTTATACGTTATGTAGCCTGGCTGCCCTAGGCACTTGCGCATCCTGAGTTCAAGTCTGTGTCTCCACTTTGAATTAACACCAACTTACGGGAAAAAGGCACTGCCATCCGTTGCACACAGACCCCCAGCCGAAAATGAAGCAGCCAAGCATCACAGGCTGCATTACAAAGAAAAAAAGAACAAAAACATAAAATAAAACAAATAAAGCACAATTCATGCTAACAGTGTAATAACTATATATCTTCGGATAGTCCAAGTGGTTGTGTGCTTCCTCCTGTTTGACAACGCCTCACAGTTATAGATGTAGATAGGCTTACCTGCCCTGGTCTTACTTCAGTCTCCGATGCATTTATTCTCATAAACAGCCATATACTCACTCATGCACTTGACTTCCTGGCCAAGTCCTGCCATGTGATTGCACCAAGTGCTAAGAAAACAAACAACCACTTTCACTGTAAATCAAGATTTGTTCCTGCGTCTAATCAGAAGTTGGGTTTGATTTTACTTGCATTGTACCTTCGCCAGCACAAAGGAGGTTGACGTGCGGATTGTATGCAGATGACTTGTGCTGATTCGTGAGAGTGAGGATGACTAAGGAGAAGATGATAAGTGGAAGAATGTGTGCGAGGCCTAAAAAGCGTCTGAAGGTGAATATCGGAAAGATGTATGATGGGTAAGAGTAAAACATGCTGTGAGTCGAAAGAAATGCGGAAGGCGCCATGTGCGTGTGCAGAGGTGTTCCGAGTGAACTGCTTACATTCGACGTACAAGTCGATTGCGTTCCGAAATGTATGTGGTTTCTGAGAGGGCATTAACCAGTGCGAGTACACATTCAATCCTAAGTGTAGAAACTCAATGTCAAAATAACTGCCAGGACGAACCAATTGGACAAGTGTAGTTCTGCAACGTCGAAAAAGAAAGCACTCACCAACCTATCGATGAAAAAAACTCATGGTAGAACAGACCGTACAAACAAAGCGCACAACAAGTATGTAAATAAAGTCACTTGCGCAAATATGCAAAATTTCAATATCCCATTCCATAAAACTCATCGAAACATGAACCAATCAGTCATTGAAAACAAGACATATATGCCACGTATCACCCTATTCCCATCCAGCGTGAGCATAGAAAACAAAGCCATTAGCGACCAGACATCGTTCTCAGCTAAAAAAGCCAAAAGAGCCATTGTTAATTGAGGTTCAGTACCCAGTGATTTTGTCTAAGCTAATGCCAGAGAAATCAAGAAAGCCAAATATACAACACCTCAACGAATGCAAGTGAAAAGATCTGCGAAACGAAGAGTGTACCCCACAAATTGCACCAATGATAATTGACAAAACGCCCAATAAAAGAATAACCCAACAAAATTCCTAATAAACCATCCCTGCGAACATCACCACAAAACGAAACTACAGTTGGAGGCTGTCTGCCCGGGCTCAGTGACATCCTGAAAAGAGCCTCTTATGGCGGGGGGGGCTAGCCTATTGCAGTAGCCTTGGACGCGGCAGCGTAGTGCCAACTGTAAAATATTCTTAGTACAAGTAGATGCTACAACTATTGAATAGCTACACCTGTATAGAAATTCAATAACGCAATCATAAAAAAACATCGCATAATAAATAGACTTTGTCAACATCCTGCAATACCATAATTTTAGTAATAGCTGCCATGTGACAGCGTGCGCAAAAAAAAAAATTTGGCTCCACTGCGTAATTTAGAAAACATTTAAGTATGCCCTAAACAGCCCTCGAAAATCGGTTTACAAATATATTTGCTGTGCAAACTCGCAGAAACCAGTATAACTTTTCAAGCACACTCAGCTTCATACAAAATAACCAATGTCCTTTAAAAACAAGTCATGAGCCGACAAAGCCGAAAAACACGCATTTCTCATACGCCTGCCCTGCAGGTTTAAAGTAAAACCTCCACCACCCACATCATCATAAGATACGCCCGGATGCAAACTCCACCACGGTGCTCATAACAAACCATAACAGATATGCCCACACAGCCCTCGGAGCATTCCCGTTTCCAGCATCCATATGCCTACCACATCCGTTGTGCTACGTACATACCGCTATCTCGATTGTAGCCCAACTGTCCGACTGCCCACGTCCGATCCGTAGCAGATAACTCCTGCTATCGACTCCGAGTAGTGGAGGCGTGCTTGGCCCCAAGTGGCCTTAAGCACTCAAGCCCCAAAGCACTCCAATTAAAATGGATTGGAGGCAACGGCTGGACCCTGCAAGTAGATAGACAAGCCAGAGGACTAAAGGCCACATCCACAAAAAAACATAAACATTGCCGCATTTTGTTCACATTTCCAGATTTCACTTCAGATTGAATTATTTAGTCCACGTGATCCGATCCTCCAAAACTTAAAATAAAATTTCGATGATGTACTTGAATTTGTCCATGAGATGTAGATCGTATAAAATGTATCATTTTATGCTGAAATTGCTCCAACTATCAAATTTTGAAAACGTTATAGCCCACTACAAAAGCGGATGCCTACACAGCTGATCATCATGGTATGGCTAGATGAGGCTTCGATGATATGACGAACAGGAACGTAAAAAAAGAAAAATTTAAGTGACATTTATCAAGAACAAACCAATACAGCACCCGTTCCACCAAGCGCCAATTAGTCTAATAGTTTCATCCATTGTCATCATCGAGTTCTTGACGCTCCTAATCATTCCTCGTGTGGTGCAGAATCATATTTATGTGTTGCTTCTTAACCTTCAGTTTTTTTTCTCATCACAATACCTCCACTCTTTCAATTCCTCCCAACTGATACCCGTTTCAGTCAAAATAATATTTTTTAAAAAACAATTTTTTTTTTTACAGCCTTCCCTTCTCACCTGTAACCTCCCGATAACCACTATTAATCGACCTCCTCTTATTCTTCCATTTACCTTTGCCAATCCACCATCTTCCTTCTACTTTGCCGATGCACGTAACCGCACACCTTCTATCTTTTCTCAACCATTTCTTACCTAACCTTACAACTATCTTAAGAAAAAGAAAAAAATAACGAAAAGAAAAAAAAACTGCTCTCTAACAATCCTAACGCCCGTATTTACCGCCACATTCAAACCTCCACATACCTGACAGCCAGTTACTGATGAGTATTCAAACTCCATATACCTGCACCAGCCAGTTTACTGGGAGATATTCAAACCTCCACATACCTGAGCAGCCCAGTTACTGCGGATGATTATTCAAACTCCACATACTCTGAGCCCACCAGTTTACAAAATGATGATATTCAAACCTCCATATCCATGACGGCCGGATTTTTCTCCAAGGGAGCCCCTGGCGCGTACTCCCCAGATTTTCTCCAGGAAAGCCTCAAGGTGGCCGGCAGCCGAAAGTCCAAGGAGCTTCAAGGCGTTCAAATGCCGCCCTTAAAATGCTTTCAACTTCCTCTTGCAGACGTGTGGTTCTCTGTATTGTATCATAATCACCACTCTTCTTCTTTCAAGACTGTTTTCAATCGACTGTCCTCGAACCAGTGTCTAAAAATCCAACTTTATACAACGCTTTCTTTCTCATTCTCCTTAATTCACCGTATGCATCTCTTTCCGTAACGCTCTTAAAAAACGCCCCATCTCTGACTTTAAATATTAAAAATTCCAGTTTCAATGCCATGTACACATTTCCATCAATCGTTCTTTTTTCCCAACTTCAGACCAAGAACCTCACCTCCTATAAATCTAGACTCCTCCCAACTCCTACCTGTGTACACTCATCTCCTTACCCCTCCCATCTTGCGCCCTCCAATCAACAACTCCTCTTTTCACACCTCTTCACTAACAGCTCCTCCTCCAGCCATCCCAAACCATGTGGATTCAAACATCATGTGGCCCCATTCCAACCTAACAGATATCTCGCTCTCTCTATCAGTTCACTCCCCAACATCTCGAACAGCCCTTTGCTTCCCTCTCATCACATCTCCTCCCCCCCCTCCCTCCCCCCCGCTTCCAAACCCATCAAATCTTAGTGCCTCCCCGCCGCTGCCTTCTCACCATATCAGCTACAAAGTCTCATCCTTCCCTCTCTCCATATCTCCTCCCCCCTGCCCAATCGTTCATGCCTATGCCCTCTCATCATCTCCCCCTCTCTCTCTCAAAGTCCCCCCTCACCCCTTCTCTCACTAGCCAAAAAAAAAAAAAAAAAACCAACCTTTACTCTCTTCCTCTCCAAACTTGGCCTCATCACCTTCTCAAAAAGCCCCCTCCTCCTACCCTTCTCCCTCCATTCTCCCTCACCACCTTCTCCCTTCAATTTCTCCCCTAATCCTTCTCCCAGCCAATCTCCCCCCACTCCACCTTCTCAAAGTCCCCCCCTAACATCCACAAAGCCGGCCTCTTCCCGCCCTTTCCCCCCTTCCCTCCCCAACTCTCCTTTCCAACTTCGACTCCTCTGCCCTCCTCTCTTATAACTCCCCACTCTGCTCATCACCATCACACCAATAAGTTGCTCCACTCCTCTTCATCAGCCCTCTCCCTTATTCTTCTACAATCCCCCACACACTGCCTCAACAATCTCTCCATCCTCTCCCCGCCTACGTCCTACCTCCCATTCCCCTCTCCTCCCGCGTCGAGCCATCCCCTTCCTCCCGTATCCAAAGACTCCTCCCCCTCCCTCTTCCTTCTCTTCCTATTCCCTCTGTCCACGTCTTCAAAACAGTTGTTCACCACCATCTCTTATCTTCCCCCATCCAAAACCACGATCGTTCCTACCCCCGCTAATCCACCCCAACCCCACCTCCTTCAAATTCCCTGCTTTCCTTCCTGAAAGTCCCTGTGGTGGCCACCTTGTTTTCCCCATGTACCCTGCACCATTCCCTCTCCCTTCCACAGATCTCCTCATGTCTCTGTTCCCCACTGTTTTTTCCTTTCCTCTCCCCCCCATCTCCTGCTCACCTTGTTCTACGTTCTGTCTGTTATCTCTCGTACGAGCCTCTACAGTATATATAAAACAAAAAAAAATTGGTATTTTTCCAAAATCCTCCATCTTGAATGCTCGATGTAATGTTTTTGTTTTTGCCTTTGACACTAGGTGTACATCGGAGGTCTGCTACAAATCCACGTGTCACTTCCAGGAACGCCTGGAATGTTCCCCCGGACTAGCAGTCACGTCCTGCAGCCACACGATCATCGCTTGGCCCGGGCGTGTGGCACGGCACCATTCCTCCGTCGTCCAACTCGAGCCACGACAGCGACCTCGCCGGCACTCCACGGCTACGATTGTGTACCCGAAGCAAGCCACAGCCACATTCCGCACAACGTTGACGTGCGGATGGCCTCGGCATGCCACTTCACGCTTCACCAGTCGCGTCCACCTTGAGAGGGTCAACGGGCCCGGATTGTCTTTCGTTTACCAACCTGGGCCGAGTGATGCGTGATTACCGTGCATGGTAGAATATACTAAATGGTCTGTTGGCTTTCAAGTGTTACACTTTATTGACCTCCATCAGAAGACATCGTTAAAAGGACAATGGGAAATACGCCAAATTCGATTATTTTTGACAACCGACAAGGCATTTCTTGTTTTTTCACTCATGTTATGGTGCATGCACCTTCAGCTTCCTTATATTTGGTGATGGAAGTAACTGTCGAGAGTGATTGAGGTTGTCTGGTTGACGTGATATTTCACATTCACAAGCTCGATTCAAGAAGTTTCTGATTCTCGGTGTTGAGGTTTTGGACGTTGGTTGCTCCTCATGGAACTTCAAATATTCATCTTTTCGCATGCACAAAGAAACCAAGCCCTTGTAGAAAAGAATATGATTGCTTTGAAGCCATATTCGGGTGTAGTTCGGTTTCTCGTTCGGATGTGCGAAGGAAGAGTTGAAAGAGCGAATGAGAAGACTCGCGGTGCCGGTGGATCGAGCTCGGACGGTCTTCTTTTGTCCTGGGGCACTCACCGACCGTGATCGTGACCACGAGGCGGGATGTTTGTTGAAGTCACTGGTTCTCGGAGACGTGGCAGTTAAAACTCTGTCCACAAGTGATCCGATTTGTGTACTTGAAAATAACAATGTACTTGAAGTTATCATTCATTTGCAAGACAAGCAAAGTGCAGTTGACTGATGCTGATCGTAACGACTTCGTTCACCACATTTTGGAAGTTGATCTTCGTCGGCCCTGGAATCTCAAGAGACCGCCCGCCTGTTCTTACCTGTAGAAGACATGGAGATCATGAGGTACCGCCGCCACGGTAGGATGTAACGGAAGGTCGAGTACATCAGCGAAGGCCCACACTGTGGCAACCTCGGCAGCGACTAATGGTCATGTTGCGAGGTCCTGTCGACGTGAAAACCTATTTATCTTGGACCCTTTTGTCTATCAAGAATGCATGATTTCCCTATTGAGTATATTCCATGTATATTTGTACGTACACTCATCTAGTGAAGTTTTCCAAGAGCTGCCTATTTTCTTAATATTCCGAGTGGTGTTGGGTTGACGTTATTAACAAATGTGACCTGGGTGTTCTTTTTGATGAAGACCAAGTTGAAATTTCAGGATTTTCTGAGCTTTACAAAGTCATCTGCAACGATTGACTGAGCTTTTTTTTTTTTACCTACACCTGTGCTCGTGCGTCCACGTCATCCACCACCACCACCCCACCCACCCACTCAACCCCCCCCCCCAAAAAAATCGCATTTCCAAAGCTATGCGTGTTGAGCTGCAGTTGAGGATGAGACACGTGTCATCAAATCTAGTCTCTTCGTTCTGTCTTTGCTCCTCAAATGGATCACTGAAAGAAGGCAATTCATGCATATTGTCTTTGTTGCACCAATTAAATCGCTTGTTTTGCGGAATAAAATATTATGTCACTGTGTGCGAGTTCCTTGTCTTCCCCATGGATGTTTGAGGATTTTTTTGGGGGGTTGGGTGGGGGGGGGGGTACCCTGTGCAATTTATTCATTTGAAAGACGAGTGAAATTTGTGTTGACATTTTGTACAAAAATGGATAAATTGTCGTTTTGATGCCAGAATGTCGGGTGCTGTCCCCTACGCTGAAAGTTCAAAAAGGAGGTCCATGGGAACATTCCATGAGAGTCTGTCCCGGTTAGCGGCTCACTGACGGTACACCATGAAAATGCTTTACGATGCATGAAAAACAGGTAAGTTACTCCAGCCACAGCATTTGTGGTGCACTTGGAAGCGATTATTTACCTGGAAAAGGAAGGAAAATTGAGCAGCGGGGTTTCATGGCCGAGCGGGAGGCCTGTGTGTGCATCCAGCAGAGCACTTGCTCTCTTTGCACCAAGTGTTCCACACATACCTGTAGTTATGTAATAACCAGGTGGTGTGCTTTGTTTTAAATTCATTCCACACGATGTTCACCTCAGTTTTGAGAGGAGGTAATACGAACTTTACGCTTCACTAATAATCTTTGTTCCCATGCAGCAGAAGGCTGTGGGTTCGGCTGTACCACTGATGCCCTCTACTGGTTAGGGCAGGAATTTGGAATTTGTTTCGGATGCCGGGAATAGCTCGTCTACTCTTCACGAAGGATTCCATGGGATCTTTAACGTCCACCAGCCAATGCCGGCAGATAGGACGCTCGTTTAACGTCCATCCGAGGTACGGCATGCACACATTGATGAATCACCTTCCTGTAAAACACCGGGATGACAATTTATAGCTGTGTCGGGATTCAAACCTAGAATAGACAGCTTAGAGGTGAATGTGTGTACCAGTGGGCCAACCAATCAGCCCAGCTTCCTTATTGACGGTTGATCATTGCAATTACATGAGAAGACTGATCGCACCGATATTCATCTACAGTTGCTCAGACATGCCAGAACATCCACTTCTCGTTCTAAGCTACCCTAAAACTGCAGCTCTGGTGCAGCACGAGCAGGTGGTGATGCATCCCTCTGAGCCAGTTGTCTCATCTGCAATCAGATGTACGCATACATGGCAGTCTCTTTTCATGCAAGACAGTAGCTGTTTTGTGTTGACTTCGACAGAGACCTCAGAGAATTTTTGAAATATCCATGTCCCTCTCCCAACATACACACATATAATGAATAACAAATTTAGAGCTGAGACAAATGTGACAGCAGCGATCGTTAAAGCTTGCACCATGGAGGAAGTTTGTATTTGTTTCTAAAAACGGAGCAGTCATAGCATCTACTCGGGTGTCCAATGACTTTATCCCTCCAGAGTGTTGGTGCTGCCTTGGCGGTCTCTCGGCAGAGAATACTCGGTGGTTTGCCATTGCCTTCCAAGTGGAAGTGAGTTCGGGAATCTGGATATTTTGGCTGGGGTACCAGCACACAATGGCATGCTCGTTTCAAAATGTACTGTGGGATCTTTAACCACCAGCGAATGCTTGCAGACGCGATAGCCGGCTTAAAGAAGATGCACTGAACTGGTGCAAAAACAATAAGTTGGGAATGCTATCTGATAAATATTTTCAATTGTTTGTTTGTTACTCTTTCACGGCCGAACTGCAGCCCCCGAACCGTAGCACCTTGTTTGTTACCAAATTTTGGTTGCAGGTGCATCAGAATCTGGGCAAGTTTATAAGCTGCCCCACCCTCCTCCCGACAAAATCCCCATCCAAGGAAACAGCTGGACCAATCTCCACCAAATTTTGCATACATCCTGGGGGTACCCAGGTTCACGTCGTGGGCACGATCCCTCTCCCACTCCGCTCACCACAGCAAGTCATTTCTATATGTGGACTGTTACGAATCTGGAAGCCATTTGCACACAAACAGACAGCAGTCCCTAAGCTTAGTTATTTCAATAAGTATGTGTATAGTTAGATTCCTCCCTATGTCTAAAGGGAATACATGTGTGCACTGCGAAGTTTCTTTCTAGTTAGATTTTGCAATACCCAACGCCAACAAATCAATCCTTCACTTCTTCGCACCATCGACGCCATTACCCACCGCGGACGTGGGCGGAGGTTTCCTCACCTCAGAACACCGACTCTGCCCAGGAAAGGAGGGGGTTCCCCCCTAGTCCAATCACGGATGGCCAGCATATCATCCCACGAAACCCTGTCCAATCAGGGCAAAGATTACCTCAGAGGACCGATCACCCCACCATGCACGGGGGAGGGATAAGAATCGCCGGGCTACCCTTAGTGCTCGCTGGAGTTGGGTTGGAAT
>CM068967.1:78753891-78766920 GCA_035128595.1 Eptatretus atami
CCCTGCTTTCCTTCCTCAAAGTCCCTGTAGTATCCATCTTGTTTACCCCATGTACCCCATCCCTCTCCCTTCCACAGATCTCCTCATGTCTCTGTTTCCCAGTGTTTGGTGCCTTTCTCTCCCACCCTCTTGTCTCCTGCTCCCCTTGCTGTATTAGTGTAGTCGCTAAACATGAAAGCATTAATTTTTATGACAAAAGTGTCAAACTTGGCACATGGCTTCTTCAGACGATTAAATACAAATTTAGAAGAGGAGCCCGGGCAAGAGATGTTTTTTGTGGTTTTTGAAAGCGAAAGATAGATCGTGCTGGGGCGATGTGACCAAGCCCAAACTGTGCTCCTTTTTCCCGCTGGAGGATGGGACAACCTGCAACAAAATGGCGGCTTACGCGCGGGTAAGTTGGAAATCCGTTCCTGGACGACTTTCCGGAATTAATTCACCTATGTTCCCGCACTTGTCTGACGGAGGCGGCTGTCGAAGCTGTACGATCACTGGAAGAGTTAGCACGCCAACAGTACCAGTCCTTCATTCTGCGTGTCTTTGAGGAACGCACTGCATCATTTCACGATAACATCAACAAGAACAACATCTCGATCTTCAAATCGAAGCCGGCCAAATCGAAGGTTATACAAAAGGCTCGTCAGACAAAACAAGAAGTCAGCTTGTTCGGAAGACTGTATGCCGCAGTACATTCACGTAAAGGCGACTTGGAGAATTTCTTCTCACACGAAATCGGTTCGTTCCCCCCTGCCTTATCTGAACTTGGAAAGCTGCGCTCAGGGAAAAATTCGGACGTCCTGGGTTGTCTGCCGGTGTCGGATAATTCAGTTGAAACAACTGATCTCGACTGCAAGATTGTTGACGGCCCTGCCATTGCACACGCACTAGCAACAGCGGCTGTTCGAACCTTTGATGACTACACCTACGAGACTTTCATCCCTTACATTTCGCAACAACTGTCCACTGTGAAAAGGGTAGACATAGTATGGATCGGTACGTCTCAGGCAGCCTGAAGGAGGGTGCGCGCGAGGAACGCGGAAAGGGAGAACGGTTGAAATTCACCAAGAAACTCGACTTCCTGCGAAATGGTCCACGTTTCTTGAAGATTCCTCGAATAAGAATGAACTTTTCAACTTTCTGAGCAACGTTTTTGGCACACTTCGTTCTTGAGGGCAAGGAAGTACATATCGCATCTGGTGAGCTGAAAACAACGTACGGTAATCGATGTACAACAACTTTCTACTCAATTACATCGTCAACATTAAATGTTTACTCGATATTTCTTGTTTCCAGGTGTCAACGTGACATCCATTGGGGTGATCCCGTGTCTGATTGTTTCTCATGAAGAGGCTGACAGTCGGATGTTAGTTCATCTGATCGATTCTCTGGACCATGGGTTTACCCGGATACAAGTACGCACAGTCGATAGTGATGTCGTCGTCATCCTGATCGGACAATTCACAAGCTTCTGAGTCGCTGTCCGGATCTGGTTCTATGGGTGCCTTCGGAATGGAAAAGAACTTCACGTACTGCAAAGTCAACGACATTTGTTCGGAAACTTGGATATCGTGGTCCCGGTGTCTACCAATATTCCACAGCTTGACTGGTTGTGACACCACGTCTGCCTTCAATGGGCATTGGTAAGAAGACGGCGTACAAGGTATGGATGGAATTGAGGAAGTGAATGATGCGTTCATGTTGATCTCCGATCACCCGTTCTGCAATCTTCACACAAATGAAGCTCCTTTCAAACTTATTGAGCAATACGTAGTCAAGCGTACGATCGATCCAGTACCTTATCGTCAGTCAACGCCTGCAGAAAAGATCTCTTCTGTCATCACGATAAATCCTCGTTGATCGAATTCCGCCCACACAGGTGAGCTCCATATTTTTCAGGTTTGAGAGGTTGACTGTAGAACCAGAAACGAATCCTCAATTAAAATGCTGTTTATCCAACCTTGAATTTTGGTTGAAGCACATGTTCTCATCCGAAACCTTGACTACATATTCCAGGATGCCTTGGATCAGCATCTGAAGCGGGCAGTCTATCAGACTGGAATATGGACATGATCTCTAATCCGATGATGCATCTTTGCGGAGACTTTAGATATCCTTTTGGGGGCCCTCGAGGTGCTGATGGGGATGGGCCTGGCTTGCCTGGGGATGGCCAGACGGAGGCCCCTGGAGTACCGGTGGAAAGTGGACGCAGTGACGCGCTGTTCTGGCACATGCTCCCATACCTGACCTATCCAACCCTGAATTTTGGTTGAAGCATGTTCTAATCCGAAACCTTGACTACATATTCCAGGATGCCTTGGATCAGCATCTGAAGCGGGCAGTCTATCAGACTGGAATATTGACAGGCAGCGAGACCATGCCATTACTTCCGTCGCCAGCAGAATTCAGGTGGCGTAAGACGGGATCGATGGTACCCAGTGTGGATTACACTACCGCAAGCGTCAGCTTGCTTGCCAAGAACTTTATTAAATGTGGCTGCAAGAAGCCGGGCAGGACTTGCAAATGCATAAAGTCCGATTTGCCATGCAGCGCCTTATGCAAGTGCCCATTCATGTGTGAGGTAGGCGAATTCACACACCGATGAACGGCAATATCCAATCAAACCCTATCGTTCACCGATACCAACGGCGTGCACTATGCATTTCATTTGAAATTTATTCAACAAGATAGATACTTGACATTATCTTGCAAAATGCATAATGTAAAAACAGGTTGTGTCAATAATTTTGTGACATACGTCACCGTTACACCACCGAAATTACTTTTTGTGAAATCTGGGGTTCGGTTGCCGAGGCAACAACGAACAAAATCTCCATAAAATCGTAATTTCAGATGTTTTTTTTCTCAAGAAGTTCAGGAATCAACAAAGGTCAATATGGGGAAGTTTCTCGGAAAATTAATTTCAAAAAATTACAGTATGACTATATAGAGTTCTTGTTGCCGTTCCCCCATATTAAGTTTCCCGTCATTTTAAGACATTTTGAACAAAATGCAATTGGGTGAAATATTTTATAGTGAAATTTTATTGTATATCACAAGAAACGTGTCCCCCCTACCACAATGGTGGCCATCTTGGAATATGGCTGCCGAAGCCGAGCCATGACGGGCCTACCGGGGCTCCCCTTCTAAATCGTTCAGTGTGGTCACAGGAAGCCGCATACCAAGTTTGGTACTTTGTCAAAAAATAAATGTTCTGCCATGTTTTGGAGTTAAGCGATTCCACTGTATGTTCTGTGAGTGTTTGCTCTTACACCAGCCTCGATAAGTGTACAAGGAGAAGAAACACAAAACAGAACAGTGGCATCAATGATCCGAGTTATCGGTTGGAGGAGGACATCAGCAACATTCCAACGGCTCGACACAAAAAGAGATCAAGCAAGTATCTTCCATCAGAGGCACGTTGAGGAATAACGAGTGGGAGAGGAAAACAACGTGGGTGAGATTTTGAGAGATTGAGAAATTACAGGTATCGATAGCAGGTGTGTCAGTATTCCGAGAGTGGACCAGCCGTTCCATGCGGTGAACGTTGAAGTCATCAAATACCATGATGTGGAAGGGTGGAGTAAAACAGCCCCGTCAATAGTGTCTGAGATCGCACTGAGCACGCTCAAGAGGGACAGGGAGGCGAGCGATGCAGAAACAGAGGTACATGGTGTTGATTGTGGGAGAACAAGGTGGAAACACCTAAACTCACTGGGAACCACTTTCAAGAGGATTTTCACGAGTTTAAGGTGGAGAGTGTTACGAAACCTAGATATCAAGATCATGAGAAGGAGGGAATATCCATCCTTCGCTCACCTGTACGATCCAGGTGGAGGTGGATGTACGTCGTAAGTTGAAATTGATACGGTGTGTAATGTATATTCGGAGAATACATGACACGTATCTCATATTGTCGTTGCAGAAAGACCGTTCGTGACCTTATTGAAGTTACCAAGGTGCTGATGCTGAAAGGTACAAGGTACGTCCTTGAAGGAAGCTGTTGTGTAATATTATAAACTGGGACGCACCTAACCCATTTCGTATTAATGGCAGAATTTTGACAACGTGAGCTATAATTCCTTACTTCTCTCTCGTACTCCTCTTTACCCTATTCCCTTTCCAACATCTCATCTATCTATAATTCCAGCAATCGTGTGTGTGTGTGTGTCTGTGTGTCTGTGTGTGTGTGTCTGTGGTCTGTGGTCTGTGTTCTTGTGTCTGTGTGTCTGTGTGTCTGTGTGTCTGTGTGTCTGTGTGTCTGTGTGTCTGTGTGTTGTGTGTCTGTGACGCTGTTTCTCGACACACTGGTCGATCTAACTTGAAACTGCAGGTATATATGCTGGGGACCTGTGGAGTGCCTTTCAATGTTTGATATTAATCGACAAGTGGTTCCAAGTATGGCCATTTATTTACCAACCAATGACAGGACACGGTGCTATGACGTCAAATTGACGTCAACAATTCTTCTTTTTTTATTTTTTTTTTGCACGTACAGGCCGCCACTAGTCTAATCTATAATTCCAGCAATCTGTGTTGTGTGTGTGTGTGTGTGTGTGTGTGTGTGTGTGTGTGTGTCTGTGTGTCTGTGTGTCTTGTGGCTGTGTGTCTGTGACCGCTGTTTCTCGACAACCACTGGTCCGATCTAATTGAAACTTGCCAGGTATATTGCTGGGACCTGTGGATGTGCCTTTTCAAGGTTTGATATTAATCGACAAGTGGTTCCCAAGTTATGGCCATTTATTTACCAACCAATGACAGGACACGGTGCTATGACTGTCACAATTGACGTCACAATTCTTCTTTTTTTATTTATTTTTTGCACGTACAGGCCCGCACTAGTCTATCTATAATTCCAGCAATCTCTGTGTGTGTGTGTGTGTGTGTGTGTGTTGTGTGTGTCTGTGTGGTCTGTGTGTGTGTGTGTGTGTGTGTGTGTGTCTGTGTGTGTCTGTGTGTGTGTGTGTGTGTGTGTGTGTGTGTGTGTGTGTTCTGTGTGTGTGTCTGTGTGTGTGTGTGTCTGTGACCGCTGTTTCTCGACAACCTCTGGTCCGATCTCATTGAAACTTGCCAGATATATTGCTGGGGACCTGAGGATGTGCCTTTAATGTTTTGATATAATCGGACAAGTGCTTCCCAAGTTATGGCCATTATTTACCAAACCAATGACAGGACACAGTGCTATGACGTCACGATTGACGTCACAATTCTTCATCTTTTTTATTATTTTTTTATTTTTTGCACGTGCGGCACGCACGTACGGGTCCGCACTATTTGCCTTAACCTCCGGAACGGTATTTTTGGAACTTCTTAGTACGTATTATGTAGACGCCCTCGAAGCACGCAAAGAACAGCATTTCCCGAACCGTACTTTTTGTATTTATTTTTAATACCGGTCCAAGCGCCAACACTTCCGAGAAGCAAAGATGATTTTTCGCATCGACAGAGGAAAGTTTGTTTTGTATGACGTTTTTAATACTGCACGTGTACAGTCCGCTGAACAGCATGAACCGCCCAGAAGTTTTTTCGCCCGCTACACCGCCCAGCCGCGAGTCCGCACTGCGGTTGTCTTGGAGACGAGAACGTGTGCGCGCCCTCGCACGGATCGTCAGGTTCTCTTGATCCCTTTTACCTCAAGCAATGAACGCATTGACATTCAACGGTACGTGCGACCTTTGACTTCGTTCACAGTCGTCAAACACGCATTTGTTTTGATAAATCTTCAGACGTTTGTAATATTTTACGTCGTTGTGCGGGCGTGCCCGGTTATCGTTGTAAATTGAATTTATTAATTCCCTCATCATTAAATAATTTAATTTTTTTAATTTAATTCTTCACAGAAATTTTTTTCCATTGTTAATTCGTTAATTCATTTGTTCACAATGATCAGTTTTAATTCAGTCTCGTCTTGTGTTATTTAAAGCTGTTTCACACACGAAACCTTCAATATGTCCGAGATTCCAGTTAATAAACGATCGTTATACTTTATGAGACTATCTTTTTTCCACACTTTCTTAATAAAAAAAACATACCTGTTTGTATGACGTAAACGAATAATGGGAAAGTGCGTGACGTCATCACGTTGTGTATGCGTACAGTCAAGCTCGTGGAAGAGCGAGAAGTCAACTGATCAGGAGGCAGTGGAACAAAGGAACAGAGAATAGAAGGGAAATAGGTAGAGACGGACAAACAAGGGATGCTGGGTGAGGTTGAGGGGTAGGCGGGAATGCATGGGTGGATAAGATTATTTATTTATTATTTGTGTACCTTGTCGAGGCTCGTGTAAGAGCTTAACACACAACGCACAGCAAGGGGGGCATGAGAAAAGAGGGGCGGGAGAGGGAAGGAAAAACAGTGGAGAACAGAGACATTAGGAGATCTGTGGAAGGGAGAGGGATGGGACGGGGAACACGGGGTATACAAGATGGACATTACAGGGACTTTCAGGAAGGAAAGCAGGGAATTTGAAGGAGGTGGGTTTGGGGTGGATAACGGGGGTAGAAAAGATCGAGGATTTGGATGGGGGATGATAAGAGGTGGTGGTGAACAGCTGTTTTGAAGCTGGTGCGAAGAAGGGATTGACAGAGTGAGGGAGTTTATTTCTAAGGTGGAGAAAAGAGGAATGAAAGAGTGAAGATGAGCAGTGATTCGTGATTTTGGTAGTTTTACCAGAAGGGGGTTGTTGGCGGACCTTGAGCACCCTGCGAAATGTGGGGACAATCGCAGAATAGCATGGGGGGGGGGGGAGACCGGAGAGGAGACGATAGAAGACGAAAGACCCCGACCTGCTGTGGTGAGAGAGTGAGAGGCCCAAAGACTCAACCTCATCGCAGGAGATACAATGTCCGAAATGCCTTGGTTTCCACAGCGTGAAGCCGAGAGAGGTGGGAGGCAAGAAGCACCAGCCCAGAGGAGAGAGCAGTACTCCATCAGGCTGTGGACGAAAGCTTGTATGTGGTCAGGTGCTCAGGTGGGCCGAGGAAGACTTTGGCACGACGGAGGATTCCCAGTCGTCGACTGGCTTGGAGCCAGGTTGAAATGTGACTTTCCCAGGAATATCGGCAGATAGTGAGACCCAGAAGCTTGAAAGAAAGGACTTCTTCCAGAGATTGTTGAGAAAAGATGGGGGAGGGGGTCAAATGGTCCTTTCGGAGAGACATAGTGAGAGTTTGAGATTTGACAGGATTGAAAGACATGTTCCACTTGTTGGACGAGCTTATGATTTTATCCAGATCTGCAGCGAGTGAAGCGGCAGCTGCTTGCTGATCTGAGGGATGACAAATTGTACGGCAGAGGTGGAGTCATCAGCAAGAGATAAAGAGGATTTTCCAGAGAGTCGGAGGGATCATTGATGAAAACCAGAAAGAGAACAGGGCCCAGAACGCTGCCTTGAGGAACTCCAGCCTGGACAGGAAGAGGTACGAAATAACTCCATTTAGGCACATGTTGGCTACAACAGGGGAGGAAGTCTGCGAGCCATGAGTGGAGATGGCCTTGGATACCATAGGAAGAGAGTTTGGTGAGCAGGGCAGGGTGCCAGACTGTGTCAAAAGCACCTGAAGTAAATACCCCATTGGTGCAGAAGCAAAAAAAAAATGGGGGTGGAGGGAGGGTTGGTTTAACGAGGTAAAAATATCATGGTTTCAGATTGGGGACGATCTGGATGGTGTGACCAGCTGTCTTTGAAGACCTGGGGGAAGCATGAGATTAAAGAGAATGTAGAATTGATTCCACTGACTGAAAAATGAGGAACAGTGAGTGGAGGTGACTAGTGATCTGGATTTCAGTAGTTTTCACCAGAAGAGGGTTGATGGTGGACCGTGTGCGTCCTGTCGATACATTGGAGGGGGACAAAGTACAAAGGGGTCCGAGGCGCTAAGACAAGAAAGGAGCTGGAAGAAGACAGAGAGACCATGACAAAGTGATGGGGCTCAACCCCCGCATTTTCGGTGAACGTCTCATGTTACATCTAACATAATCAAACCTGGGTTTAAAGTGAACGTCTCTTCAGGATCAGTAGGTGCTTTGGGGTTTGATGCTTCAGATCTTGTGTGTTTGTTTGGTGTAACAGCATCAACAGATCAGATGTGTGTGTATACACAGTATTTTCAGTGCCTTCAGAAGTATTCACACCCCTTGACTTTTGTCACATTTGTTGTGTTAAACCTGAATTTAAAATGGATTAAATTTTAATTTTTTTAACAAATTAATTAAAAAGGACATGCACACCCAAAAGCTCCCTGGATCAGGAGCAAAAGCAACCTCAAACCCCCAAAAACTCCCTTCAACCCTGATTATGTTATTATTATTATTATTATTATCTATTATTCTTAAATGCCGGAACAAACTTTGGTATATACAACGGGGTGAAGGTTGGGGTCATGTTTCATCGAAATTGTGTGTGCAGTTTCGGAGAAGAAGGAAAATACATTTTTGGAGGGCAATCCCCGTACACCCCCTTAAACCCCATCCATTTAAATGCCGTGACCAATCTTTGTACATCATGGGTGATGAAGGTTGGACTCAAGTTTCATCGGAATTATGTGTGTAGTTTCTGAGAAGAGAGAAAATACCGTATTTTTGGGGTCAAATCCCTTCCACCCTCTGTGGACCCCTTTAATGACGCAGATTTTGATGCAGTCGATACACCTTTCGTTGTGGTGAAGTTTTCATCAAAATTGTGTATTTGGTTCAATTGATGATGACTGAAGTTTTCCTGACTGGCTTGGTCATCCTTGAGGACAACTGCTGATCGTATTAGTTCACCTGACTAAAGTCTAGGTGAGCTAAAAATGAAAATCTGAAATGTCCTTGTGTCAATAAGTATTGACACCCTGAGTAATACTTTTGTAGAAGCGCCTTTGGCAACGATTACAACTTCGAGTCTTATGGGTATGTCTGTATCAGCTTGCACATCTTGGATTTCGGGATTTCTCTCCATTTCTTCTTGTAGACCTGCTCAAGCTCTGTCAAGTTTGGATGGTGAGCATCAGTGAACAGCAATCTTCAAGTTTCTCCACAGATTCTCAATGGGATTAAAGTCTGGGCTTGGCTGGCCGCTCAAGTACTTTCACGTCTTGTTCTGAAGCTATTCCAGTGTTGCTTTGGCTGTATGCTCGGGGTCATTGTTCGTTGGAACGTAATCTTCGCCACAGTCTCAGTCTTTTGCACTCTGAAGCAGGTTCTTTCAAGGATTAACCTGTATTTGATGTTCCTATCTACCTTACAAGTCTCCCAGTCCCTGCACTGAAAGCATCCTTTAGCATGATGCTGCCACCACATACTCTCATGGTAGGGATGGTGTTAGATGGTGAATGAAGCTGTGTTTGGTTTCCGCCAGACGAAACGCTTTGGCATTCAGGCCAAGTGTTCAATTTTCGTCTCATCAAACCACGGAATCTTTTGCCTCATGCTTTCAGAGTCTTTCACGTGCCTTTTTGCAAACTTCAGGCATGCTGTCATGTGCCTTTTTTCTCAGGAGTGGCTTCCGTCTGACACCATCTCTCCAAAAGCTTGATTTGTGAAGTGGTTGCAGAGACTGTTGTCCTTCCGGCAGGTTCTCTCCCATCTCAGCCAAGGAACCCTGTCATTCTGTCATTGGGTTCTTGGTCACCTCCCTGCCCAAGGTCCTTCTTGCACGGTTGCTCAGTTTGGTGGGACGGCCAGCTCTCAGAAGAGTCTGGGTAGTTCCATATTGTTTCCATTTCCTAATGATGGAGCTCACTGCGCTCTTGAGAACTTTCAACACTCTACGAAATTGTTTTATACCTCCCCAGATCTTGCCTCCTCACAAATTAATCTCGGAGTTCATGGACAGTTTCCTTCTACGGACAGTCCCTTGGACTCCTTGGTAGAGTTTCTGCTCTGACATGCACTGCCAACTGTGGGACCTTGTAAGAAAGGTGTGTTTCTGTTTTAAGTCACGTCCATTCACTGAATTGACCACAGGTGGACTCCAATCAAGTTGAGGAGACACCTCAAAGGATGATCAAGGAAATTGGATGCACTTGAGCTCAATTTGGAGTGTCATAGGCAAAGGGGTTCAATACTTCTTGATGCAAGACATTTCAGAATTTCATTTTAATTCATTTGTAAAAATTCGAAAAAACATGTTTTCAATTTTGTCATTAAGGGGTATTTTTGTGTAGATCGGTGACAATTTTTTATTTATTTAATCGGTTTAAATTCAGGCTGTAACAACAAAATGTAAAAACGTCGAGAGGTGTGAATACTTTCTGAAAGCACTGTACCCTGTATATCAATATTATTGATTATATTTTCGTGGCTCAAACAAACTAAGGTCACCTTTTCATAACGTGAAACATGCCTGCACTGGCTGGGCTGTTCTTCTATGATAGCCAGTGTAGATGGCCTCAGCAAGATGTCTCACCATGTACCACAGAAACATTCCTTGTTCCACAAAGGTGGGCACGCCGCTTGAGGCGTAAGTAGTCCGGCCATGGTAGCGCGCTCGGGATACGCAATAAACAGAGTTACGGCAGCCTCACGACTCTGCGAGTCTTACTGCTCTCCCGAGCCCAACCCGAGTACATAACAATTACTACATGGTAAAACATTCAATTCGGCACTATTGAGATACCATTTCTTTTGGTTCAACCTTTTTCTTTCTGACTGGTCATACCACACATAATCATTGATTACACATTGAATACTGCTACAACGTCGCACAACCGCTCGCCCTACCATGGTACATAACCACAGCAGACACGGTGTTAACAACACCTGAGTCGCGGTACTGGAAATTGCGATCTGGAAGTCCTAGTAACTGACTTGAAGTTCGCATTCATGTCCTTGTGTTGGTCGCATCATATAAGCAAATCGGAATTGACCATAGCAGAATGATGTATGTGAATGCTGTGCTTGAATTAAAACCTGTGCATACACTATCCCTCAGTATTTTCGCACGAAGTAGGTGGGTCTACTTGGTAGTACAGAAGTCAAGCACGAGGATTTAAATCCACTTCATGTTACTAATAAATCAAAGAAAAGAATACACGAAGCAAAAGTAATGGCAGTAGAAGATTCCTGCGGGCACTCATTTTAATGACGGATTGGATGTATGATTCCAAATAAAACACGTAACGGGTCACGGTCCGACGATTGCTTTTTAAATTTTTTTTAATTTTTTTCTATACAAGTCGAGGTCGGTCAGAGCTAAAAGGCTAAAGATGACGGCCACATGCAAGGAGCTATCTAATCCTAGTGAGGGAAGGGAAGTAAAGTTATAAACAGATAATTGCAAGGATGAAAGGAAACAAGAACGATCAAGGTAGGAAAAAGGAGTTTATGGCCTGTTAGTATGGAAGTCATGACAATTCTGTCAGAGTAGCAGACAGAATACGGGAAAAATGGCTTCGCAACCCGTCAGGCAGCAAAGCACTCCTGAACCTCAAATTGTGTGCGTCTCGTTCTCGAATGAACATTAAACTGGGCGTCCCCGTCTGCCGCATGAGTTGTGGAAGTTAAAGATCCACGGTGCCTTCGCAAAGAGTAGATGAGTTTACGCCGGGCACCATGAATCAAATTACAAATTCCCTACCCAACCAACAGGAGAGTGCATGTTGTCAGGTAGACTAGTTGTGCCTTCAGCCAATGATGCTCGTGCACCATGGAGAATGCATTCAAAAGAATAGTATGCAGTGCCAATCTGACGCATCTCTCTGCTGCTCACATGTCCTTCTCTGTCAAGGGCCATGTGGATCCAAATGGCATAGTTCTGCCTTCAAAAACACAACTCCTGCAGGAAGCCCTGCCTCTACCAACAAGTGCACCACGCATGTCCGAAAAAATGGCAACTTCCTGTCTCCCACCATCCTCTGCACCACGAGATAAGAGATAAATGCCGACTCTTCTTCTCCACTGTCTCTGGTGCCAGTGGCTCTAAGGATGAGGTGGTTTTTTTCGATCTTCTCACCATCTTCCTATCAACCAACTGTTGTGCTAATAACAGGGCTTTACCTTTGATAAGGTCTCCTGCTCCATCTGGTACCGTAATCATGCGCTCAAGGATTAATAGGCACAGTGTTACGAACCATGAAGTGCGTTTTTTCCACACATATAACCGCAAAACTTTGCAAGGATCATGCAAATTTCCACTGAGAACCGTGCAAAAAGCATCAAAGAAATTGAGGGCTTGATAAGGAGCGAACTTCAAGACCAAAAATGTGCATTCTGTTCCCACAACTGAACGTATGAATTTATCGGGGCACACTTAAAGTAACTTCATCATTCATTGAATGGTGTCCCTAACTATTTTGCCCATACTTCTTCTCCCTATCTATTCCAATTCTCTCTTTTCCTCTCTTTTCTCCCTGCTTTCCCTCTTTTCCCTCTCTCTTTTCCCCTCCTTTTGCTCCTCTCTCCCCTCTCTCCTCTTCCTCTCTTTTCTCCTTCCCTCCTCCCTCTCCTTTCCCTGTCTCCCGTCCTCTCTTCCCTCTCTCCTCCCCCTCTCTTTCCCTCTCTCCATCCTCTCCCATCTCTTCTCTCCCCTCTCTTCCCAGCTCTCTCTTCTTTCTCTCCCTCCCTTCTCCTCTCCCTCCCCTCATTCCTCTTTCTTCCTTTCTCTCCTCCCTCCTCTCCTCTCTTTCCCTCTCCCTCTCCCTCTTCTCTCTGTCTCTCTCCTCATTCTCCCTCATCCTTCTCTCTATCTCTCTTTCTCGGTCTTTCAGTCTCCTCTCACTTACTCCTTTCTTCCCCTCCCCCTCCTTCCCTCTCATCCTCCCTCTTCTCTACTCCTTTCTCCTCTCTTTCCCCTCTGCCCTCCTCCTCTCCCCCTCTTTATTCTCACTCCTTACCTCTCCCTCCTCTCCCCTACCTCTTCCTCTCCCTCCTTCCTCTCATCTTCTCTCCTCTCCCCTGCCTTTTCCTCTCTCTTCTCTCATTTCTCTCTCTTCTCCCCTCTCTTTCCCTCTCCCTTCTTCTTCTCGTTCTCCTTTTCTCTCTCCTCTTCTTTTAACCTCTCTTGATGAGTAAAGGTGAACAATCAAATTCTGGATTTTTGAGAGTTCACCA
>CM068967.1:78772122-78792865 GCA_035128595.1 Eptatretus atami
AGTGTTGTGTTCGTGTGTTGTGTGTGTGTGTGTGTGTGTGTGCTTGTGTTGACCGCTGTTTCCGACAAACCACTGGTCCGATCTAACTTGAAATCTTGCCAATATATTGCTGGCCCTTGATGTGCCTTTTCAAGTTTGATATTAATCGACAACGGTTCCCAAGTTATGGCCATTTATACCAACCATGACAGGACACTGTCTATGACTTAACATTGAACGTCCACTTCTTCTTTTATTTTATTTTTTCACTACAGGCCCCACTAGTCTATCTATCATTCCAGCAATCTGTTGGTGTGTGTGTGTTGTTGTGTGGTGTGTTGTCTGTCTGATGTTCTGTGGTGCGTGTTCTTTGACCTCTCGACAACACTGTGTCCGATCTAATTGAAACTTGCCAGTATTATTGCTGGGACCTGTGGATGTGCCTTTTCAAGGTTTGATATTAATCGACAATTTCCCAAGTTATGGCCATTTATTTACCAAACTAATGACAGACACATGCTATGACGTCACGAATTGACGTCCAATTCTTCATTTTTTTTATATATTTTTTTTTTCCACTACTGCCACGCCAGTACGGCCGCATTTTCGTACCTCTCGACGCATATTTTTGGAACTTCTATTACGTATTATGTAGCCGCCCTCGAAGCAACGCAAAGAACAGCATTCCCGAACCGTACTTTTTGTATTTATTTTTAATACCGGTCCAAGCCAACACTTTACGAGAAGCAAGATGATTTTTTCGCATCGACAGAGGAATAGTTAGTTTTGTATAACTTTTAATACTGCACAGTTACAGCTCCGCGGAACAGCATGAACCAGCCCAGAAGTTTGCGCCCGCTAACACCGCCCAGCCGCGAGTTTCGCACTGGCGTGTCTTGAAACGAAACGTCGGTTGCGCGCCTCCGCCGCGATCTCAGTGTCTTACTACGCCTTTACCTCAGCAATGGAACGCATTGAACATTCAACGGTACGCGCCTTTGACTGTCAAATTCACCTCTCAAAACACGCATTTTTGATAAATTCCAGAACGTTGTAATATTTACGTCGTGTGCACAAAGCGTGGCGTATCTTGTTGAAAATTGAATAATTATAATTATCACTCAAAATAAATAATTAATTTTTAATTTAATATCTCACAAGAATTTTTCCATTGATAATCGTTAAATTCATTGTTCAACAATGATGCAGTTTAATTCAGTCTCTTCTTAGTTTAGTAAGCTGTTTCACACACGAAACCTCATATGTCAGATCCAGTTAATAACGATCGTTATACTTTAATGAGACTACCTACTTTTTTCCACACATGCCTTATAAAATAAAAAAAAACATCTTGTATAACTAACCGAATATGGGAATGGCGGGACTGCCATCACGTTGGTAGCTACATGCAAGGCCTCGAAAGAGGCAGAAGTCCAATACTATCAGAGAAGCCAGTGGAACAAAGGAACGAGAAATAGAAGGGAATAGTAGAGACGGACAAACAAGGGATCGGGTGAGTTGAGGGTAGCGGGAAGCATGGTGGATAAGATTTATTATTGTATGTTGTGTACCTTGCGAGCTCGTTAAGAGCTAACACACACGCAACAAGGGGCAGAGACAAGAGGGGGAGAGGAAGGACCAAACGTGGGAACAAGACTTAGGAGATCTGTGGAGAAGAGGATGGGAACATGGGGTATACAAGATGTACTACAGGATTCAGGAGGAGAGCAGAATTTGAAGAGTGGTTTGGGTGGATTAACGGGGTAGAAAAGATCGAGCTTGGATGGGGATGATGAAGAGTGTGGTGAAGCCTTTTGAACCGAGGGAAGAAGAAGGATTGAACGAGAGGAGTTCATTTCTAAAGTGGGAGACAAAGAAGAAAGATGAAGAGTAGAGACAGTATTCGTGATTTTTAGTTTACCAGAGGGGGTTTTGCGACTTGGACATCCACTGCGAAATGTGGACCAAATCGCAGAATAAGCATGGAGGGGCGAACCGAGAGGAGACGGTAAAGAACAGAAGAGACCACCACCTGCCTGGTGAGAGAGTGAGAGGCCCAAACTCAACTCATCGAGAGATCTCTCTCTGTCTTAACCTCCGGAACGGTATTTTTGGAACTTCTTATGTACGTATTATGTAGACGCCCCTCGAAGCAACGCAAAGAACAGCATTTCCCGAACCGTACTTTTTGTATTTATTTTTAATACCGGTCCAAGCGCCAACACTTTCCGAGAAGCAAGATGATTTTTCGCATCGACAGAGGAATAGTTGGTTTTGTATGACGTTTTTAATACTGCACGTGTACAGTCCGCTGAACAGCATGAACCGCCCAGAAGTTTTTCGCCCGCTACACCGCCCAGCCGCGAGTCCGCACTGCGGTTGTCTTGGAGACGAGAACGTCGTGCGCGCCCTCGCACGGATCGTCAGGTTCTCTTGATCCCTTTTACCTCAAGCAATGAACGCATTGACATTCAACGGTACGTGCGACCTTTGACTTCGTTCACCTCGTCAAACACGCATTTGTTTTGATAAATCTTCAGACGTTTGTAATATTTACGTCGTTGTGCGGGCGTGGCCGGTTATCGTTGTAAATTGAATTTATTAATTTCCTCATCATTAAATAATTTAATTTTTTTTAATTTAATTCTTCACAGAAATTTTTTTCCATTGTTAATCGTTAATTCATTTGTTCATCAATGATCAGTTTAATTCAGTCTCGTCTTGTGTTTATTTAAAGCTGTTTCACACACGAAACCTTCAATATGTCGAGATTCCAGTTAATAAACGATCGTTATACTTTATGAGACTATCTTTTTTTCCACACTTTCTTAATAAAAAAAATAAAAAAAACATACCTGTTTGTATGACGTAACGAATTATGGGAAAGTGCGTGACGTCATCACGTTGTGTATGCGTACAGTCAAGGCTCGTGGAAGAGCGAGAAGTCAACTGATCAGGAGGCAGTGGAACAAAAGGAACAGAGAAATAGAAGGGGAAATAGGTAGAGACGGACAAACAAGGGATGCTGGGTGAGGTTGAGGGGTAGGCGGGAATGCATGGGGTGGATAAGATTTATTTATTTATTTGTGTACCTTGTCGAGGCTCGTGTAAGAGCTAACACACAACGCACAGCAAGGGGGGCATGAGACAAGAGGGGCGGGAGAGGAAAGGCAAAACAGTGGAGAACAGAGACATTAGGAGATCTGTGGAAGGGAGAGGGATGGGACGGGGACACGGGGTATACAAGATGGACATTACAGGGACTTTCAGGAAGGAAAGCAGGAATTTGAAGAGGTGGGTTTGGGGTGGATTAACGGGGGTAGAAAAGATCGAGGATTTGGATGCGGGGATGATAAGAGGTGTGGTGAACACTGTTTTGAAGGCCTGGTGCGAAGAATGGATTGAACAGAGTGAGGGAAGTTTATTTCTAAGGTGGAGAAAAGAGGAATGAAAGAGTGAGATGAGCAGTGATTCGTGATTTGGTAGTTTTACCGAAGGGGTTTTGCGGACCTTGAGCAACCCTGCGGAAATGTGGGGAGCCAATCGGCAGACATAGCATGGGGGGAGGGGGGCGAGACCGGAGGAGGACGAATAGAAAACAGAAAGACCACCGAGCCTGTGGTGAGAGAGTGAGAGGCCCAAGAACTCAACCTCCATCGCAGGAGATTACCAATGATCCGAAATGCTTGTTTCGCACAGCGTGAAGCCGAGAGGGGTGGGAAGGCAGAAAGCACCAGCCCAGAGGAGAGAGCAGTACTCCCAATCAGGTGTGGACGAAAGCTTTGTATGTGGTCAGGTGGCTCAGGTGGGCCGAGGAAGGATTTGCACGACGGAGGATTCCCAGTCGGCGACTGGCTTTGGAGGCCAGGTGGAAATGTGACCTTTCCCAGGAAGAGATCATGGCAGATAGTGAGACCCAGAAGCTTGAACGAAAGGACTTCTTCCAGAGGATTGTTGAGAAAATAGATGGGGGAGGGGGTCAAATGGTCCTTTCGGAGAGACATAGTGAGAGTTTGAGATTTGACAGGATTGAAAGACATGTTCCACTTGTTGGACGAGCTTATGATTTTATCCAGATCTGCAGCGAGTGAAGCGGCAGCTGCCTTGCTGATCTGAGGGATGACAAATTGTACGGCAGAGGGTGGAGTCATCAGCAAAGAGATAAAGGGATTTTCCAGAGAGTCGGAGGGATCATTGCATGAAAAAACCAGAAAAACGAGAACAGAGGCCAGAACGCTGCCTTGGAGGAACTCCAGCCTGGAGCAGGAAGAGGGTACGAATAACTCTTTGAAGTGGCCACATGTTGCGCTAGCAACGAGAGGTAGCGAAGTCTGCGAGCCATGAGTGGAGTGTCATGTCATCGTATGCCAGTAACCACATCGAGAGAGGTATGGAGAGCAGCGCATCCGCTATTTTCCGAAATGGCAATACGGCACCTCATTAAGGGAAAATGACGCGAACGAACAGGTTACATTAAACAACGCACATTTATTCACAATGCACACGGGTGCGCAGACTGTGTTCAAAAGCACGCAAAGCAATACCCCAATTGGTGCAGAACAAAAAAAAAAAATGGGGGTGGAGGGAGGGTTGGTTTAACGAGGGTAAAAAATATCATGGTTTCAGATTGGGGACGATCTGGGATGGTGGTGACCAGCTGTCTTGAAGACCTGGAGGGAAGCATGAGATTAAAGAGAATGTAGAAGTTGATTCCACTGACTGGAAAAATGAGGAACAAGTGAGTGGAGGTGACTAGTGATCTTGGATTTCAGTAGTTTCACCAGAAAAAGTTGATGGTGGACCGTGTGCGTCCTGTCGATACATTGGAGGGGGGACAAAGTACAAAGGGGTCCGAGGCTGCAAGACAAGAAAGGAGCTGGAAGAAGACAGAGAGACCATGACAAAGTGATGGGGGCTCAAACCCCCCGCATTTTCGGTGAACGTCCTCATTTACATCTAACATAATCAAACCTGGGTTTTTAAAGTGAACGTCTCTTCAGGATCAGTAGGTGCTTTGGGGTTTTGATGCTTCAGATCTTTGTGTGTTTGTTTTGGTGTCAACAGCATCACAGATCAGATGTGTGTGTATACACAGTATTTTCAGTGCCTTCAGAAAGTATTCACACCCCTTGACTTTTGTCACATTTTGTTGTGTTAAACCCTGAATTTAAAATGGATTAAATTTTATTTTTTTACAAATTAATTAAAAATAGGACTGCACACCCAAAAGCTCACCTGGATCAGGAGCAAAAGTCACTCAAACCCCCCAAAAACTCCCTTCGACCCTGATTATTGTTATTATTATTATTATTATCATTATTATTCTTAAATGCCGTGAACAAACTTTGGTATATCAACGGTGGTGAAGGTTGGGGTCATGTTTCATCGAAATTGTGTGTGCAGTTTCGGAGAAGGAAAATACATATTTTGGAGGGCAATCCCCGTACACCCCCTTAAACCCCATCCATTTAATGCCGTGACCAATCTTTGGTACATCATGGGTGATGAAGGTTGGACTCAAGTTTCATCGGAATTATGTGTGTAGTTTCTGAGAAGAGAGAAATACCTATTTTTTGGGTCAAACTCCCCTTCCACCCTCTGTGGACCCCTTTAATGAGCGCAGATTTTGATGCGGTCGATACACCTTCGTTGTGGTGAAGTTTCATCAAAATTGTGTATTTGGTTCAATTGATGATGACTGAAGTGTTTCCTGACTGGCTTGGTCACTCACTTGAGGACACTGCTTGATCGTATTAGTTCACCTGACTAAAGTCTAGGTGAGCTAAAAATGAAAATCTGAAATGTCTTGTGTCAATAAGTATTGAACCCCCTGAGTAAATACTTTGTAGAAGCGCCTTTGGCAACGATTACAACTTCGAGTCTTATTGGGTATGTCTGTATCAGCTTTGCACATCTGGATTTCGGGATTTTCTCCCATTCTTCCTTGTAGACCTGCTCAAGCTCTGTCAAGTTTGATGGTGAGCATCAGTGAACAGCAATCTTCAAGTTTCTCCACAGATTCTCAATGGGATTCAAGTCTGGGCTTTGGCTGGGCCGCTCAAGTACTTTCACGTTCTTGTTCTGAAGCTATTCCAGTGTTGCTTTGGCTGTATGCTCGGGGTCATTGTTCTGTTGGAATGTAAATCTTCGCCACAGTCTCAGGTCTTTTGCACTCTGAAGCAGGTTCTTTTCAAGGATTTACCTGTATTTGATGTTCCTTCTATCCTTACAAGTCTCCCATTCCCTGCCACTGAAAAGCATCCTTTTAGCATGATGCTGCCACCACCATACTTCATGGTAGGGATGGTGTTAGATGGGTGATGAGCTGTGTTTGGTTTCCGCCAGACGAAGCGCTTTGCATTCAGGCCAAGTGTTCAATTTTCGTCTCATCAAACCACGGAATCTTTTGCCTCATGCTTTCAGAGTCTTTCACGTGCCTTTTTGCAAACTTCAGGCATGCTGTCATGTGCCTTTTTCTCAGGAGTGGCTTCCGTCTGACCACTCTCTCCAAAAGCCTTGATTTGTGAAGTGTTGCAGAGACTGTTGTCCTTCCGGCAGGTTCTCCCATCTCAGCCAAGGAACCCTGTCGTTCTGTCATTGGGTTATTGGTCACCTCCCTGCCCAAGGTCCTTCTTGCACGGTTGCTCAGTTTGGTGGGACGGCCAGCTCTCAGAAGAGTCTGGGTAGTTCCATATTGTTTCCATTTCCTAATGATGGAGCTCACTGCGCTCTTGAGAACTTTCAACACTCTAGAAATTGTTTTATACCCTTCCCCAGATCTATGCCTCCTCACAAATTATCTCGGAGTTCATGGACAGTTCCTTCTACGGACAGTCCCTTGGACTTCTTGGTAGAGTTTCTGCTCTGACATGCACTGCCAACTGTGGGACCTTGTATAGAAAGGTGTGTTTCTGTTTTAAGTCACGTCCATTCAACTGAATTGACCACAGGTGGACTCCAATCAAGTTGAGGAGACACCTCAAGGATGATCAAAGGAAATTGGATGCACCTGAGCTCAATTTGGAGTGTCATAGCAAAGGGGTTCAATACTTCTTGATGCAAGACATTTCAGAATTTCATTTTTAATTCATTTGTAAAAAATTCGAAAAACATGTTTTCATTTTGTCATTAAGGGGTATTTTGTGTAGATCGGTGACAATTTTTTTTATTTATTTAATCGGTTTTAAATTCAGGCTATAACAACAAAATGTAAAAACGTCGAGGGGTGTGAATACTTTCTGAAAGCACTGTACCCTGTATATCAATATTTATTGATTATATTCGTGGCTCAAACAAACTAAGGTCACCTTTTCATAACGTGAAACATGCCTGCACTGGCTGGGCTGTTCTTCTATGATAGCCAGTGTGAGATGGCCCTCGCAAGATGTCTCACCATGTACCACAGAAACATTCCCTTGTTCCACAAATCATTACTACATGGTAAAACATTCAATTTCGGCACCATTGAGATACCATTTCTTTTGGTTCACCTTTTCTTTCTGACTGGTCATACCACACATATCATTGATTACCACATTGAATACTGCTACAACGTCGCACCGCCGTCCCCTACCATTGTTACAACCCACAGCAGACACTGGTGTTACAACCTTGGAGTCGCGGTACTGGAAATATCGACTCTGGGAGTCCTAGTTAACTGACTTGAAGTCGCATTCAGTTCCTTGTGTGTGGGTCGCATCATATAAGCAATCGGATTGACCAAGCAGAATGATCGTATGTGAATGCTGGTGCTTGATTAAAACCTGTGCATGCACTATCCTCAGTAGATTTCGCACGAAGTAGGGGTGGGTCTACTGGTAGTACAAAGTCAAGCACGATGGGATTAAATGCCACTCATTTACTTAATAAATCAAGAAACAGAATACACAGAAAGCAAAGTATGCAGTAAGAAGATCCTGAGGGCACTCATTTGTAATGACGGAATTGATTAATTGCCAAATAAACACGTAACGGGTCACGAGTCCGACGGATTGCTTTTTAAATTTTTTTTAATTTTTTTGTATACCAAGTCGAGGCTCGTGTCAGAGCTAAAATGGCTGAAAGATGTACGCCACATGCAAGGAGCTATCTATCCTAGGTGAGGGAAGGGAAGTAAAGTATAAACAGATAATTGCAAGGGATGAAAGGAAAACAAGAGATAAGGTAGGAAAGGAGTTTATGGCCTGTTAGTATGGAAGTCATGACAATTCTGTCAGAGTAGCAGGACAGAATACGGGAAGAAATGGCTCGCACCCGGGTCCGGCGCAAAGCATCTCCTGAACCATCAATGTGTGCGTCTCGTCTCTCGAATGAACATTAAACTGGGCGTCCCGTCTGCCGGCATGAGTTGGTGGAAGTTAAAGATCCCACGGTGTCCTTCGCAAAGAGTAGATGAGTTATCGCCGGCACCATGAACAAATTACAAATTCCTACCCTAACCAACAGGAGGCATTTTGTCAGTAGCACAGTTGTGCCTTCAGCCAATGATGCTACTCTGCAGCCATGAGATGCATTCAAAAAAAGAATAATGCAGTCCATCTTGAGCGCATCTCTCTCGCTCACACTTGTCCTTTCTCTGTCAAGGGCAATGTGGATCCAAATGGCATAGTTCTGCCTTCAAAAACACAACTCCTGCAGGAAGCCTTGCCTCTACCAAAGTGCACCACGCATGTCCGAAAAATGGCACCTTCCTGTTCTCCACCATCTCTGGCCACCAACGAGATAAGAGATAAAATGTCGACTCTTCTTCTCCACTGTCTCTGGTGCCAGTGGCTCTAAGATGAGCGTGGTTTTTCGATCTTCTCCACCATCTTCTATCACCACTGTGTGCTGAAATAACCAGGGCTTTATCTTTGATAAGGTCTCTGCTCCATCTGGGTACCTAATCATCGCTACAGGATTAATAGGGCAGTGTTACGACATGAGTGCGTTTTTTCCACACATTATAACCATGCAAAACTTTGCAAGGATCATGCAAGATCTTCCCACCTGAGAACCGTGCAAAAGCATCAAGAGAAGTGAGGGCTTGATAAGGGAGGAACTTCAAACCAAAAAGTGCTATTCTTGTCCCACAACTGAACCAGTATAATTTATTCGGGGCACCTTAAATGTAACTTCAGTCATTACATTGATGTGTCCTAAGCTATTTGCACCTCTTTCTTCTCCCTATCTATTCTCAATTCTCTCCTCTCACTTCTCTTTTTCCTCTCTCTTTTCCCTCTCTCTTTTCCCTCTCTCTTTTCCCTCTCTCTTTTCTCTCTCTCCTCCCCTCCTCCCTCTTCCCTCCTTTTCCCTCTCCCTCTCTTTTCCCTGTCTCCTCTCCTTCCTCTCTCCTCTCCTCTCTTTTCTTCTCCCTCCCCTCTCTCTTTCCCTCTCTCCCTCCCTCTATCTTTTCCCCTCTCTCCTCTCCCTTCCTTTTCCCTTCTCCTTTCTTCTTCCTCCTCCTCTTCTCTTCTTTCCCTCTCTCCTCTCCTCCTCTTCTCTCCTTTTTTTTTCTTCTCTCCTCTTCTCCATCTCTTTTTCCTCTCCTCTCTTCTCTCTCTTCTCCCCTCTCTTCTTCCCCTTCTCTCCCTCTTCTTCTCTCTCCTCTGCCCTCTTACCCTCTCTCCTCTCCTTCTTTTACCCTCTCTCCTCTCCCTCTTACCCTCTCTCCTTCCCCCTCTTTACCCTCCTCCTCTTCCTCTTTTTTTCCTCTCTCTTCCTCCTCCCCTCTCTTTCCCTCTCTCCTCTCTCTCTATTTTCTCCTCTCTCCTCTTCTTCCCTCTCTTTTCCCTCCTTTTTCTCTCTCCTCTCTCCCTTCTTCCCTCCTTTTTTTTTCTTCTCTCCTCTCCTCTGTCTTTTACCTCTCTTGAATGAGTAAAGGTGAACAATCATTCTGGATTTTGAGAGTTTCACCAAAAGGGGGTTGATGGTGGACCGCGTGCACCCCACGAAAACCTGTAAAGGGTGGGGATTTGGAGAGAATACAAAGCACGGAAAGAGCAGAGGGTGCATGACCAGAAATGAGGCGGTAGAAGACAGAGAGACCACTAACCTCTCTGCATTGGGAATGTGATAGGCCCATAGACTCAGTTTCATCGAGGGAGATTCCAAGAATATTGAAGGCCTTGGTTTGCATGGTGCCAAGCCGAAGGCCCTGTCACACCTTGACGATTTAGCCAGCGTATGCAACGTATCAAATTTATCTAAAACGCTGGCGGTACGCTGAACTATTGAGGTTTTTTCCAGTTTTGGGCGTATATAATGAGTTGGACGTATGCATAACGTATTAGTAACGTACACAGCAACAGTTTCAGATAACTTATGAGATAACTTATACCAACGAATGCTTAGCGGTTGTCGGCGTTTCAACACTTATGCCCACACGAATAGTCTACTTATGCATGCGCGCGGCAGCTATTCGCCGACGATCACGTGGCGTAGCCTCATAAAAGGCTGCGTCGGACGATTCAAATCATACTCGCACTAGACATCGAAAGTGTCTACTCACCATGGAGTCTGAAACACTGATGAGTTCCTCTGCGAACCCCATTTTTATATACCAATTCCCTAAACGCTGCCAATACGCATTATACGGTAGCTGGTAAGTTAGAAACACCTTCAGTAAGTTCTGTGGTCCTCCGCGAAGACGTAAAAATACATCTACATACGTCAATATGCGTTGGAGATATGTTACACATAGGTTCAAAGCACGTTACTCATAGGTTGAAATAAGTTTCTGGTACGCTAGACATTACCTCGACGTATTTCGCACTTATGAGTAACTTACAAGTACGTGTGTCGACGTGTGTCAATGATCGCATAACGTGCTACAACTTTATGGCAGCATATGCGGAACGTGTGAGTCATACGCTGGCATACGTCGAAAATTTTGAGCATGCTCAAAATTTGTCGACGAGCTGGTCTATGAACATATGCCAGCGTGCTTCAAGCGTGCTCCTTAACGTATACAAAACTTACCATCAAATATTCGACGTTGCCAGTCGTATATTCCCGCCAAATTTTTCATACGTCGGCATACGCTGGCTAAAACGTCAAGGTGTGACAGGGCCTTGAACAATGTGTGTGTGAGAAAGCCAGCCTAGAGGGGAGAGCAGTACTCCATCAAGCTGCGGATGAAGGCTTTGTCAGTACATTGGAGGTGTGCCAAGGAAGGACTTTGTACGATGCAGGATGCCTTGTCAATCACTAGCTTTGGAGGCTAATTTTGAATATATGGTTTGCTCAAGAAAGATCATGAATGATAGAGGGACCTAGGAGTTTGAGTGACTGAACTTCCTCAAGAGGGTTTTTAAGAGAGTATATACATATGAAGGTTTGCCAAAAGGTCCTTTTGGAGAGGAGAGAACGAGAGGAAGAGAGAGTTAGAGTGTGAGATTTGTCTGGATTGAAAGACATATTCCAAGTGTTTGACCAGCTTGTGATTCTATCAAGGTCTGAAGAGAGGGAAGAGGCTGCAGCCTGCCTATCTGAAGCTTGAGGAATGTCAGAGCAGAGGGGGGAGTCATCAGCATATAGACAACGAGGATTTTCCAGTCAGAGAGATAGTTTATGAAGATCAGAATAGGATGGGGGCATAGAACACTGCCTTAACATGGGGGATGGGGGCGTAGAGGAGAGAGAGGTACTCCAGCCTTAACAGGGAGAGTCGATGAAAAGATTCCGTTGAGAGCCACACATTGGTTATGAGAGTAGATGAAATCAGTAACTCTAGAGTGGAGTTGGCGTTGGGTGCCAAAGGATAGGTAGAGAGTTTGGAGAGCAAGGCAGTATGCCAGACTGCATCGAAAGTTTGAGATATATCAAAAGACATTGTCCTGATCTCATGTCTGACATTGAGGGCCTCCATCCATTGTTGGGTGAGTGGAAGCAGCATGTTCAAGGTGGAATGACCTGGTCTGAAACTCAATTGGTGATCTGAGATTAGGTTGTTTGAGAAAAGGAAGGATTTTATATCAACTGTGGTGATGGATTCCATGACCTTGCTGATGATTGGAGGTAAGCTGATAGGTCTGTAGTTAAGGGGATCAGTTTTTGCACCTTTTTAATGTGATGCAGTGATGTTGAATGTTGGATGATTTTCAAGCAGATGGAGTATGACGTAGGGCAAGTGAGAGGGTGAAACGAGGAGAAAGAGTATGAGCAGGAGCAGCAATGCAGTTTTTTTTTAGTACATGTGAGGTGATGTCGTCTGGTCGAGTTGCAGAATCAGTCGAGGGTTGCCAGAAATGTCGACTCCTTCTCGGGTGCTAAAGCCAGAGTCCAGAGTGTGTGACTGGGTAGAGTGGGTACAGAGAGAGGGGTTAGAGACACAAGAATAGAAGCAAACACAGAATTGAGGCATTTGGCCTTCTCATGAGCGGACTCAGCTATTGGTGTCATTTGAGAAGAGGGAAGGGATGGAGGGGGAGCACACACCGGTGACAGATTTTGCAAGGTGCCACCGGGTTTTAGAGGAGGGAGACAAGTTTGAAAGTTCATTCTCGAGGTTGGACAGATGTATTTTTCTGGCTCTCCTGAGAGTGGACTTACACTTGTTTCAGGTTTTGTGGGATGAGCTGTAATTGCCTTTGATTGAGTTTTCTTTCCAGGAAGAGAAGCCAAGTTTTTTTTTTTTTTCAGAACAACTGCCTCACCACATGATTCAGAGAATAGGCAGAGATGTTGAATTTCACAAGCATATGATCGCATGAACCAATTGGAGCAAAGGAAGAATAGGAGACATTTACATCACCAAGGTGTAAATGGGAAGTTGGTCATCACCAAGTCCAGAAGGTAGGATTTGCCATTGGAAGAAATTTGGGTTGGAAAGTTCACAAATTGAGTCAGTCATATGGAGTCACAGAAGTCCCTTGCTGAAGTGCCATGGCTGTTGAGAGAGGTAACAACACCCAGCCAATTTGCATGGTGACAATTGAAATCACCACATATGAGGAAGAGAGAAAGTTGGGATGAGTGGTTAAAGGTTGTTCCATGTTGTCAGAGGGAGAGGGAGAGGGAGAGGGAGAAATATTTGGATGGATGGATGTTGGAAGATGGGTTCGTCACTATTTGGATGATGGTACAACACATTGACAAACAAGAGGTGGGAGTGGATGGGAAGTCACAGCCAAAGGTACTCCTGGGGGTTGGGAGGTATAAGATCAGTACAAGGGCAGTGAGAAATTGAGGTATTGATGTAAAGTGCATTTTTTGCCACCAGGGCAGGGTTCAGGCCTATCAAATCAGAGGAGAAGCTCTGATTTTTGTTGAAGACTTATCCTAAAAATCTTCTTCTTCAGAACGGCTTGACAGATTGAGGGGAAACTTCACCCACGTGTTCCCCAAGGCTTGGGAATACCAGGGTGTTCACGAATAATTAATAGGTCACATAGTCTGGCAGCCATATTGTATTGAACAAAAATCTTAATTTAATTCCTTCTCTTGAACCACTTCCTCAATCGAAATGAAACATCAGAATTATGATCTATTTGTTGTGGGAAATATCTATATATATTACTAAAACTCTCATCTTGTATGTATGTATGTATTCCCGAAATACAGCCAAAACGGTACCACGATAGCACAAAAATTTTCGGGCCACCTTACTCCCATTCGCCTGTGGTGGCAGTATCAAGTTCATTCAAATCGGGCAACGAAAAAAATTTTAAAAATCATTCCAATTCAGTCAAGTACTCTTCGGGAGTATTTGATCAATGCAAACAATCTCAGCGGTATAGTTCGCTGGAGCTATCTTTTTTTTTTCATCAACCGCTGTCACAACGGGAACCCAACGGGTTCACGGGTCGTCTAGTATGTTTTACATTTCAACCTGATCGGACGCATGGTTCGGCAGCCAGACTTATTTACTATTTTGAATCTGGGTTCATGGATTTAAATCAAATTTGGTACATGTATTTATAATGGTGTGCAATAATGTGGGCAGAGGCATATCTGGCAACGTCGCGACATTGAAAAGTGCCCCTCTAGTTGGTTACGAAAAAATATTTTCACGAAAAAAAAGTGACCACTATATTCGTTATTGTTGTGTGTCTGTCGTCGTCTTCCCGAGCATAGCTCCGTGGGTTTGATCCGATCCTGACAAAATTTTGGTGGGAGGTTTATATCATGAATCTTAGTTGTGTTTTCCTGAAAATGGGCGTGGTGCACCCATTAGGGCGGAGCCACGCCAAAAACATGTGTTTTTAGGGGGTAGCCGATTTCAATTTGCATCTTCTCCTAGGGGGTTTGCGAATCTGACAGGGGTTCGGTATTGTGGTTAGCCAATGGCACCTGCATAGCCCCACGGAGCTCGATTTTCATTTTGTCCAATGTACAAACTTAGAAATGCGAATTTTGACATAAAAATTTCTTCTCCGAGGGGTTGTCGAATCTGCAGAGGTTTTGGTATTTGGTTAGCCCAGTGGCACCTGCATAGCTCCACAGAGCTCGATTTTTCATTTCGTCCCAAGGTCAAGGTCACAAGGTCACGAACTTAGAAAATTGCGATTTTTGACATAAAAATCATCTTCTCCGAGGGTTTGTCGAATCTGGCAGGGTTTCGGTATTTTGGTAGCCAAGGCACTGCAGACCCACCACCAGAGGCTCGAGTTGTTTCATCTTCGCCCGATAGAGCTCACGGTCACGAACTTAGAGACAAAAAAATTTGACGAATTGTGTTTTTAAGGGGGGTAGCCGAATCTCAATTGGCATCTCTCCTAGGGGGGTTTGTTGAATCTGGCAGGGGTTTGGTATGTGGGTTAGCGCAGTGCGCCTGCATAGCTCCACAAGCCGATTTTTCATTTTCGTCCAAGGCAAGGTCTACAAGAAGGTCACGACTTAGAAAATTGCGATTTTCGACATAAAATGTCCCTCTTCGCCGAGGGGTTGTCCGAATTTCTTGGCAGGGGTTCGGTATTGGTAGAGCCCAATGGCACGAGCATAGCAACACAGAGCTCTGCAATTTTCATTTTCGTCCCAAGGTCAAGGCACAAGGTCAGAACTTAGAAAATTGCGAATTGGTGTTTTAGGAGGGGGTAGCCGATTTCATTTGCACTTCTCCTAGGGGGTTGTTCGAATCTGGCAGGGGTTTTGGTATTTGGTAGCCCAATGGCACTGCATACCCAACGGAGCTCGATGTTCATTATTTCGTCGCCATAGGTCAAGGTCACAAGGTCAGCGAACTTAGAAAATTGGCGATTTTGACAAAAATCCATCTTCTCCGAGAGTTTGTCGAATCTGGCAGTGGTTTTCGGTATTTGGTTAGCCCAATGCACTGCATAGCCCCACGGAGCTCAATTTCATTTTCGTCCAAGGTCAAGGTCAAGGTCACAAGGTCACGAACTTGAAAATTTCGAATTTTGACATAAAAATCATACGACCGCCCAACTTGAGAGCTAGGATGACAATATTTTTATGCATAATCTTGAGGCAATTCCCCACCTAAAGTCTTGAAACATTGGCTCTATCCTCGAACACCTTGCCGGGCGCCCCCTTCAAGTTGTTTTTACGTGATTTATCAAGTAGGGATATCCGATGAGTGCGAAATGCCATATAGCCTAATAACGTAAATTGTTCCGGAATGTTCCAGAGGAAGTTTTGCACCAAGGTCATATCCTTGACCTTTGACCTTAAAGTCACAAAGGTCAAATTTTCAAAGTTGTGGGAATCGAACCGGGTTTTCGACTTCTTCGACGACTAACTCCAATAAGCTATAGCACCATCCTGTCCTCTATTGATGTCCACAACATTGTTTGTACTGGACAGGTCAAAGGTCAAATTTTGAAAGTTGTGAACGAAACCGGGTTTTCGACATTGCAGCTAATACCTGTCACTCGTACCACATCATGTTGATCATTTTATAACTTGGTCAAACATTATCCATTGTAAATCATCTTGACTTCTGAAACAATCTACATCGTCAAATACCGCTCGTGAACCATCGTCGTCTTCAGACTTGTTTACAATTAAAATGGCTGCCAGTCTACCAGTCGGCCACATTTGATCGAATCGTGAAACAAAATCATGTGCATTTTTATACCATTATGTATTGTCTTTTTGCAACGTTTGAACAAAATCGATCCATACATGTCCGAGATATGGCTGTGGATGGACACACAGGCAGATGGATTGATGCATGGATGGAATAGACCCAATCCATAAGTCCCCGTTTCAGATTAAGTCCAACCGGGGCTAATAATTATATTTATCTTTGTGAATAATAAGAAGACGAGAAATAGATCATGATGAAAAAGAAGAACACGTGGGGTTCTCCTGATGGAGAAACAAGGAAAGTGAAGCATTTTAAGATGTTTTAAATTGTCTTTAAAGGAAGAAGCGTTGATATGAAATGAAAATTCAATTTGGAGATATTGAGAAAAAGCAGGGAAATTTAATGGAGAACGAGAAGTACAGGTAGAAGGAAATTCAAGTAGAATGAGATTGTTGTGGCATTGAAAAATATGGTTTTTTAAAATTTAATTTAATTTTTTTTTTTTTGAAGGGGAATGAGGATAATGTTGGGGAGGTAGAAAGTACTATCTTTGGGAAGGAAGAAGCAACACGAGGAATACAGGGACAAAATGTGACACGATTTTCACAGTGGCTATCCAAAGAGTGGCTGTGGTATGCCTTGAACAACACGAAAATGAATTTGACAAATACAGCACAACAAGGTATGACTTCACACAGAAAATTGGACGGAAACACAAACAGCAACACAGGGACGAGGATCTAACAGAAATACACGACCGATCGGGTTCGGAAAACTTAGCTTTAATGAGGTGGGAGAGGCAGCTGTGGATTCGACCAACGTGTGGAAAAAAAATCCCCGAACCGGAAATAAATTTTGGAGTTTTCATGGGCAATGAAGCTACTTTAGTAATGAAAGAATTGGGTGGTTTGTTGGATTGTGTTGTGCCACAAGTTTTTTGCGGTTTGTTGCAAAAATGGAATGGTTTACTTGTGCATCGGTCATGTCGTAGAAGAGCTTTGGTTATAAATTAAGAGTTTAGTGGCTTCTACCTTACCACACAGATCTTTCGTGTTACGTCTTCCGGTGTTGTTACTTCGGAAACTACAGAAGTGCTTTGTCCATATTTTCGTGAACAGGAAACACTGGCTGCGAACAGAGGTTCTCTGTTTGCTTCTTGGTGATGGAGGCCAAGGTTTGCTTGATGTAAAGTGATGCTTAATGGTTCTTCAACTGTAAGTTGCTCTCCACATACTATATACATGATCATCTCCACAATTGGTCAATGTATCTTGTCGCCTGTTGCAACAGGCTGGGAGACTGAGCTATGACCGTACCTTATTGTTGATGGATCTTCCAAAAATTGATACATAATGTCTCCTCTCTTGAGCTGTGTTCTCTCATGGCAGGCCTGCATGGCAGGCCCTGAATATACGAGAGCTACAACCCTGTATTCATCCCCTCTTTCTTTCTCATTCCCCCATAAAAGTTGTTTTTGGAGAGATCTTCCCAATCTCATTTTCTATCTCTCAACCCTTCCTCTTTCTGATACTCCATCCATCCCTTTCTCTCTCCCAACCCTTCCATTTTCTATCACTCCCTGTCAGTCTCTTTCTCGCTCCCCGTCAGTCCCCTTCTCGCTCCCTTTCAGTCCCCTTCTCGCTCCCTGTCCGTCCCTCTCCGCTCGCTCGTCCGTCCCTTCTCGCTCCCCGTCCGTCCCTTCTCGCTCCCCGTCCATCCCCTTCTGCTCCCCGTCCGTCCCTTTCCCTCCCCGTCCGTCCTTCTCGCTTCCCGTCCGTCCCTTTCTCGCTTCCCGTCTGTCCCCCTTCTCACTCCCCGTCTGTCCCCTTCTCGCTCCCCGTCTGTCCCTTCTTGCTCCCCGTCCATCCCATTCTCACTCTCTAGTCCCTCCCTTCTCGCTCACACATCCGTCCCTTCCCACTCCCGCGTCCGTCTCCTTCTCGCTCCCCGTCCCCCTTCTCACCCACGTCTGCCCCCTTCTCGCGGAAGTCCGTCCCCTTTCTCACTCCTCGTCTGACCTTTTTCTCGCTTCCCATCCTTCCCCTCTCGCTCCCCGTCCATCCTTTTCTCAACTCCCCATCCATCCCCTTCTCGCCCCATGTCCGTCCCACTTCTTGCCCAAGTCCTCCTCATTCTCGCTCCCATCTGTCCCTTTTCTCACCCACGTCCGTCCCTTACTTGCTCCTGGCTGTCCCCTTTCTCGCTTTCTGACCATCCCTTCTCGCTCCCCATACATCCCTTCTCGCTGCCCCGTCCATCCTTTCTTGCTCCCTGCATGTCCCCTTCTCGCTCCCCGCACATCTCCTTCTCGCTCCCTTCCATCCCTACTCATCCCTGTACGTCCCCATCTCGCCCCACGTCCATCCCCTTCTCGCCCCAAGTCCGTCCCCATTCTCGCTCCCCGTCTGTCCCTTCTCACTCCCATCCGTCCACTTCACACCCCACCTCTGCCCCCCTTCTCGGCCCCACGTCCGTCCCCTTCTCGCTCCCCGTCTGTCCCCTCTCCCGCTCCCCGTCTGTCCCCTTTCCCCGTCTGTCCCTTTCTCGCTCCCCGTCTGGCCCCTTTCTCGCTCCCCGTCTGTCCCCTTTCTCACTCCCCATCTGTCCCCTTCTCACTCCCTGTCCGTCCCCTTCTCGCCCCAAGTCCAATCCCATTCTCTCGCTCCCCGTCCGTCCCTTCTCTCTCCCCATCCGTCCCCTTCACGCCCACCTCCGCCCCCCTTTTCACCCCACGTCTGTCCCCTTTCTCGCTCCCTGTCTGTCCCCTTTCTCGCTCCCCGTCTGTCCCCTTTCTCGCTCCCTGTCCATCCCCTTCTTGCCCAACGTCCGTCCCTTACTCGCTCCCGTCTGTCCTCTTTCTCGCTTTCCAACTGTCCCTTCTCGTCTCCCGTCCTTCCTCTCCCTTTCCATCCTTCTCCTATCTCTCCTCTCTCTCTCTCTCTCTCTCTCTCTTCTCTCTCCCTCTCTCTCTCTCTCTCTCTCTCTCTCCATTCTCTTTATCTCTTATCTCCATCATACCTCTTTTTCATCCAATACTCTTCTTTTTCTCCTCCATACCCTCTCTCTTTCTTCTTCTCTCTCTCTCTCTCTCTCTCTCTCTCTCTCTCTCTCTCCATCCATACCCTTCTTTCTTCTATCTCTCCATCATAACCTCTTCTTATCTCTATCTCTCATCCATACTCTTCTTTCTCTCTATCTCTCCATCCATACCTCTTTTTCTCTCTATCCTCCATCCATAACCTCTTCTTTTTCCCTTTCTCCTTCTCTCTTTCTCTCTCTCTTCTCTCTCTCTCCTCTCCTCTCTCTCTCTCCTTCTCTCTCATCTCTCTCTCTTCTCTCCTCTCCTCTCTCTTCTCTCTCTCTCTCTCTCCTTCCTCTCCCATCCATCCATACCTCTTCTTTCTTCTCTCTTTCTCTAATCCATACCCTTCTTTTTCTCCATCCTACTCTTTCTCTATCTCTCCATCCATACCTCTTCTTTCTCTCTCTATCTCTCCATCCTACCTCTCTTTTCTTCTCTTATCTCTCCATCCATTACCTCTTCTTTTCTCCCATTCATCCTCTCTTCTCTCTCTCTTCTCGTCTCTCTTCTCTTCTCCTCTCTCTCTCTCCCTCTCTCTCTCTCTCTCTCCATCCATTACCTCTTCTTTTCTCTCTCTTTACATCCAACCTTCTTTCTTCATCTCCTTTTCTCTCCTCCTACCCTTCTCTGTGTGTCTCTCTCTCTCGTCCCTGCTGGCCGTTGGTACGTTGTGTGTATTGTCATGGCTGCTGCTTGCTTCGTTGTCGTGAGTACTGTCCTCCGTTGTGCTGGTTTGTGTTTCCACATTGCAATTTCGTTCTCTGTGTTCGTGTTTTGTTGTTTGTCGAGTCTCCGTGTTCAGAGAGAAGAGAGAGAGAGAAAGAGAGAAAGAGGAAACGTACGTCACGGCGCTGTCAGGGTATCGTCGGTTCCTGGGCGGTGCCCTGTTCGTCGTTTCAAAAATTCAAAAACTTTTTGCTTTTTTATTTTGCTTATCTTTCCTTATTTTGTTCAGTTAGCGCTCCTTTCCCAAGGTTCGGGAAAAGTTGGAGTGTATTGGTAACTTTCCTCTTCCTGAGTGAGGAAGACGGGAGCGTCGTGTGGTGAAACATGGCGGCGCTCGCTCGCAGCGATATTGCCGGCGTTCGAACGTTTATCGCGCAAAAATGGCGTCGCCTGCCCTCCACCGGAGGGCGTTTCGGGGGAGCGATTGTTTCTCGCGATCGGGAACATAATCGGGTTTTATGAGGTACGTGCTGCGTCGCGGATGAATAAACGAGTTATCGTGTTTGTGTCTGACGAAGTTGCTCTCATCGTTCAACAAGGCCTGTCCCTCGACTCTGGACATTTTGTGATGACGTATCCTTGAGATACTCCTGCTCAGAAAGTGGTTATCCTCAAATGTACCGCCATTCCTGAGCAGTAATGTAATCCTGAAAACGCGGCAGCGCTATGGACACACTGTGTGTCCCCTCGTAATAATGCTCCCTTTGGCTGTAAAGATGAACGTGCCAGTCACGTGATGTGTTTCCGTAGACAAGTATTTATGTACTCAACAAGGATTATCCTCTTCTGAACGTCATTTTAAAGTTCACTGTAAATAGTCAGACTACCCAGCATATGTTAACACTGACACCCTAAAGTGCTTTGGTTGTGGTGCAGTGGGACATATGAAACAGTTTTGCTCTCTTCGAAAACGCAGCCTTCCACGGCCGAACCGAATACAACGAACTCACAGATTAATGTTAACGTTTCCCTTTCAACGACGGAAC